>JAZHYW010021363.1:0-17455 GCA_037355805.1 Ixodes ricinus
TGTTTTACATCCACTTCTCATTTCGATTTACTCTACCTTTGACATTCTTATATGTTAAAGATGGTCGAGCTGGATGCGTCCGGCGATAATCAGATGGTCGGGATCCCGCCAAACCTTGAAGCTATCTGGCCTGCTAGGGCTCTTCGCAGGGCTCTGAGGAAAAGTCGACCGGGCGACTTCTTCCGACGACTTGTCAGTGAGAGTAGCCTCGCTGGATTTCAGTTGTCGATAAAAATAATATTCCAAATTAGAGAAGCTGCACTTCTGTGTGATTGGCATACGTATACCTTTGTTTAATACCTACTCGCTACGTTTTGCGTACAAAATACAAGGAGTTCACGATAAATGAGAACTGGCGTTTAAGCTCCGGGTAAATGAACCTATGCATCCAAGGAAGGCTCAAACTCCGTGAGTGTGTGACGCTAGCGGTTGGAATAGAACCGCGATAGTTTGAGAACACGACGTTACCTCGGTCAAAACCATAACTGAAAAGAGACAAGCTTTTTTATACGTCGAAATCTATCTAAGCCCAATATCTTCAAAGGAAACGAGAACTCTCATTTCGGGCGCATGTGGGATGCATATAAATAAAACGCAGGTATGTCAGAAGTAAGTTATATGGTTTTCCTTCATGCTGACAACACTGTCTCCGCGGAACGGCGCAGAGCCCATTTATTTCGGACACCCGTTTAAGTGATTCATTGATTGCATAAGTTCGAGCTCTAAGTTATTAACCTAAAAATGTGCGACAAATTGTATTGTGTATTGCACTTTATTTGTGTTTTATTTACCTAAGGCTGTGAGTCCTGCTTCGCGATCTCGCTGGTAGGCGTTGCATGTCTTTTGTGAGTTTGTTTGGAGTAACGCCACACTAATGAGTGAAGTACGCAAGTAACTAATCGATTAGCTTGTACGGCGAGTAAGTAGTAGTGGTGATGCATTGTAGTTTAGGTCAAAAAATCATATTTTTAAATTGCTGATTTTTTTAGTAACGGGCATATGTCTGCTTGTAGCACACTTTTGTGACCAACAGATCCATTTCGCAAATGGGAGCTTTGCTCGAACCACCTGTGTTTGCAGCTGGATCGAGACCAGTCGTGTCTTTAATTGAACTGGTGTAGTTGTGCTCCTACACACGTTTATGCGAACTTCCGCTTTTCACAATGTAGTTTATCTTGCGTTGGCTTCAGTAGAAAGCGATACCATCGATGCTCTACGTATACCAGCTTTGCTCCAGTTAACGGAACCTTGTGCCGCCATTTTGGCGCACGGATAGAGCACGTGTCTCTTGAATCCCCCGTCTGAAACCCCGTACGATCCCACGAAAAGAAGTCCTTAATCACTTTGAGTCTGGGCCGGCTGCCAACGAGGCTTTAGGATTCGTCCACGGGCTTCTGCCTGGGCCGCGCATTCTCTGAGCGAAGCACGACTGGTGTTCCGTTCTCTTTCAATTCGCTGCGCCGCAGTTCCTTGCGGATTCCTGGCGTCGTCCCGCCGTTTTTACCGAGTTCTCGGCGTCAAGGCCGGCGGCGGTGAGCGACGAAAAGTTGGCAGCGGACTTCCGGACTCGGTAAGTCTCTCTTCTAGGTCCGGTGAGAACTGCGGTTTTCCATCAGAAGATGACACTTTTCAGTCAGCGCTATGGGGAGAGTTTACATGTATGCGACCGTAGTGCATCGAGTCCGAGTTTTGACCGTTTCAATTGTTAGCAGATGGGTAGAGAAAAAAGAAATGTGGAGATAGGGTACGCGTGAGATGTGTCCCCACTCGATTGAATGCGCTACGATGGCGTCCATATAAGCCCCTTGCCTATGTCACGGACAGCTAGAGGCGCGCAGGTAGGGGCGAAGCCCCTGGCATGAAAATTCTAAGCTCCGTAAGAAATGAGATTGCGTCGTCTGCTGGTGAGAACTCCATTGAACGAAAGACGGAGCGATAAGCGTGAATCATAAAAAGTCACTCTCTGCAGATCTTAAGCTGTCGGTGGCAGTAGAGCAAGAAAAGCACCTTTCTCAGAGGGGCAGTTGCCATATTGTTCTTGCCTTAATATGGCAACACTGTGTTCTGCCGCAAAATGGGTTCCTTCCGGTACTGAGTTGCTCTCAATAGTGTCCACTTTCGATTCTACCGACTTTCAGAGTGTTACTCGGAATTTTTTTATATTTAAATCAGGCTGCCTTTTTGCGAGACAGGTTCTGACAGTCCGTTAGGCGTTGCTTTCCACACGAGAAGGACGAAGCAAGTACGTTAGAGGACAGTTCACTCGTGCGTCTCAGCAGTGATATCACGTAAAGCAGCGTGCATCAGTGCGTCTGTGTGCTTCAGCGTGTGCGTTGCGTGCTGCGTTGCGTGCTGCGTTGCTGCTGCTGCGTTGCGTTGCGTGTATAACCAGAAAAAAATTTTTACGGGGAAATGCGAGAACGTTTTGCATTGTGTTACTGCGCACTAATGCCGAGCTCTGCCTGAAACGGTTTGTGAGCAGACGCAAAATCATCTGCTTTTGTATCCACTACACTCGTCGAAGAGCGTTAGAACGCGAAACGCCGGCGTGCGGCGTTTGACTCTCGCATTCGAACGCGTTCGACGAGCGCAGCAGAGCAAATCCAGTTAGCTTCGGATCTGGCCATTAATCAATCCAGTAGGAGTGCGGCGTTTTGACGTCCCGGCGAACTCTCATCTCCTCCTCCGTAAGTTTCTGTCCGCATAAAGGTTTCTTTCTCAATCTGCTTAGAATGCCGCAGTGGACATTCTTGGAATATTGTTTTCGTATGATGTCGAGGAGTCGGCCACTTTTCGTGTATTACTGCGCGGCAGCCTTTTTAGAGTGCGTTGCGGTCGTCGTTTCTTTCGTTTATTTCCAGAAACAATGAGGAAAGGAGGAAACGCTGCGGACGCAGCGGTAACCATGGCAGCGACACTGGGAATGGTCCAACCCATGGCTTGTGGAATAGGCGGAGACTGTTTCGGCATCTTCTACGACGCTTCCAAGAGCACTGTGCTGTGTCTGGACGGCAGGTAGGAACGCAAGAAGGCGTCATTTGAAACAATTGGGTTTAGCGCTCCTTCCTTTGTTTTTCATGGAACCTTCAATAGGACGGTTCCACAATGTTGTACCTACAGTCCTTGATAGCTAAAGAAGTGTATATCATGTATGGTTATGTTTAGGTTTCTTCCTCGTGATTTGTTCTTCCAAATCCTTATCGGCTAATGGAGCAATTTCATTGGCTGCGGAGAGAGTATTAAATGCTCTTGGACTCGCCATGTCCTGTGTTACGTAAACTGTCAGTGACGATAGATGATTTATACGATTTTCCTCTACATGTTGCTCCTCAACATGTGTAGGAAACGAAATCAAAAACGATTTTGTCAAAACAAATATAATATTTGAAGAGAAAAAAGAAATATTTAGTGCGCCAGAACGGCAGATTTTAGTTTTGAAGTTTTCTGTTTTTGTCGTGTTTAGTGACATAACTTGGGCAAAAGTACAAAAACACCCGATATATCAAATATTTTGAATTTAGACAGATCATGGTATCTATTAATGTGAGTATTTACAGTATTGTGAAGTTTATGTATCTCAAATAAAATATCCACAAACTTAGCTCCTTTGACATTTTGTCACTAGATGTCTGAGCCGTTATCTCAAGAAATTGAATAGCTGCAACATTAAATTTATATAATATATTCTTATCAAAACGTTCTTTCAAATAGTATAAAATAGTTGGTTTATTTCGAAAGTTTATCTATGTTAGTGGTGCTCCAAACTTGTCATAAAGTACAAAGTAAAGTAATTTCAACGGGCAATAAGAAAAATAAAACATTTTCGATTTTCTTGAAATCTATAGTGGTAGTTCTACACACTCTTGTGTTTATTCATAAAATACATGTTGCATCATTTTGTTTCCTTCAAAGTAAAAGTTACAGCATTGCAAATTGTACCTTCCACGCCGGCTTTTTGGCCACAGGCCAGAGACGCGATGATATTTTGATTTCGTGTATTTTATGACTAGATATATTTCTGTGCTGTATTTTTGTAATTGGGCTCAAGGTCAAGTATTCTGTAAATAAAAACAATACCTGTGTTAATTGTCCTTTGTATATGTATAACCAATATTCCTCTTTTGTCCTATAAAATTACAAGTTCTAGGAGCTTTAGCTCAACTTTTTGCTCAAAAGCGGGACGAAAACATGTAATCGCTACTACAACATTTTGTTTTTACCAAAAGGAGTAGAAAAGGAAGAACTGTAGTGTAAATTATATGCGATTATTTATTTCTATATTCGCGATGCTGTGCGAAAGTTTGAGCCACCAAGCGTGATTACACTGCTTTCCATGATGGTTGTATACAACCATCATGAACAGCTGCGCAACAAGCTTCATTGTTCTTACTTTTCTACGGCGTTTTGTAAAAATGGTAGGGCTGTGCATTTAATCGACTAACCTATCAATTTATCGACGAATGGTTTAATCGTGATTAATTTTTGTTAACTAGTGTATCGGTAAAATCTTAATGAACCAAAAGAAAGTATAAATTTAACGCTTTCTCTTCGCTGGCATGGACGAGTCTACCTGTATGAAGGGCAAGCGTTTAGGTAAACATTTAAGCTAAAGTAAACTGTAGGGTCGAGATTTGTAACTTCCGACAAGAACAGAACGTTACAAGCGTCCCGGCAATTTCAATGCCATACGAGTGTCCTTTGAGTACCGCAGAGACTTTTGTCAACGATCGAAGCAGGTCTCTCTTGCTCGAGGATCATCAACGAACCTCTTGGCCTCAGACATCTGAAGTAATAATCTGTGAGTGTGAGTGCCTTTGAACTGTTCTGAAATACGGATCGACGAAGATTCATAGTTAAAATTCTATATTGCACCGTTTATCACATATTCAACCACCCCCCGCTTTTTAATTGATTAATTAATCGGTTAAAAATGCGGCGATTAATCGGGTTCAATATTTTAATCGACGCCCAAGCCCTAAAAAATGGTACTAGCAGCAATTACCAGTGGCAATTATTTAGCTAAAGCTCCTTGAACTCGTATTTTTAAAGGGCAAAACAGGCTCACAATTGGTTAAATTAATACAAAAGACGGGCAACGCAGTGTATTGGTTTGGCTAATAGAATACTCTAACTTGGGCTCAATACCCGAGTACAGAACAAAATTATATCTACACCTAAAATACACGAAATCAATAGTAAACTCGCCTATGGCCTTGGACAAATATGCCGGCGTGCAAGGTACAATTTGCAGCGTCGTATCTTTGAAGGAAACAAAATAATGCAACCTTTTTTGTTTTATGAATAAACACAAAAGTGTGATGGAGAACTATCACTAATATTTTAAGAATATCGGAGATGGTCTTTTTACTTTAGTTGCCCCTTCGAATTTTCGAACTTTATTCCATAAGAAACATAATAATTTCTATTTTTGTGATACAGATATGATTTTTATAACATTCGAAATAACGTTTTAATACGAATATATAGCAAAGCTTGACGTTGCAGCTATTCACTTTCTTTAGATAACAGTTCAGAAATCTAGTGACAACACGTCACTAACGTTGACGACGTTTGACCTCAAAAGCGTAACGTAGGCCTAACGTTAGGCCTAACGTTAGGCCTAACGTTAGGCCTAGCGTCAGGCCTAACGTCAGGCCTAACGTCAGGCCAACGCGTCCCCCCCCCTATCGCAGAGTTATTATAATGTACGCTAGAGGTTCAACTGGCGCTAGGGTCTATGCGACTTCCGTGACGCAAATTGAAGCAAAATATCACAGCAACCAGTCTACTTTTGCGGTGCTCCTGTGCATTCCTATGCGAAAACGCGCGTACATTTTCACTCTTCGCCGAAAATTAACACGAAACACTTTTTCTTGGGGTCGTACCGATTAGTATGTACCTTGATTAACACTGTAAAAGTGTAATTGCTTTAGTTAGTGCATTTTCTTTGTCAGTAAACGATTTATAACTTCGCTACATGTCAGTCCCAAACGTGTTCCGCAGCAGGTATGTAAAAACAAGCGACGATTCAAAGACAAATTACAATCGAAAGGAATATAGAGTGTGTTCAAGGCTCGCCAGCATTCCGGTTACGCCTATATATTGATAATATGCCAGTCCTGTCACTATATGAAAATGACCCCGTCGTGCATGAGCCGATAAAAACATTCAAAACGTAGAGAATAAAGTCCGTGGGCTGTGAACGGTGTCTCTTCATATTGTTTTCTCTGCCGGGCAGCTTTTATCAGGCACTTGTTCTCAAAGATTTCGAGCGTGCGGGTGATATTTTGAACGTAGAACAAGCAGCTTCGCTCAGAACAGAAAGAATAAAGCGGTACTTACTTATTTAAAATCGGAATAGATTATGTGGCCTTCAATTTATCTTGATCGCACATGCACAGGTAGTTACAGATCCAGTGTTACTGCGTAGTTCTTGCCGTCTCCTTAATTTCCAGATGTACTTCGTTTGTTTGGCATGTATATCCCTCATACTGAAAAGCGCCGACGTCGTGTTCGCGCTAACAGTGTCCGACGAGTGCACATAAATACAGGTACGAAGCCGTTTTAGCACCGTTTTTAATGCGATGAATTTGAAAGAAAAACGCTGTAACTGTCCAATTATTTCATCGGCCTGACTGAGAAATGTTCCGAGCTACCTAGTACGTACGAATTATTTGGGATATTTGCTCTTATGACCGAGCGCTGGGAGAAAATGCACTTACTTTTTCCCATAGAAATGCATTACCGGAAATCAATTTTTGACTGGTTGCTGTTTGCTTCAATTTGCGTCAGCACACTAGTGCCACTTGAACCTCTAGCGTACATTATAATAACTCTATGCCCCTATAGCTGCGCCGCCGGCAGTTCGGCAAGCTCCTTAGCAACGGGGACGCCGTTGCTATGGACGGAGCCACATGACGCGTCGCAGCCAATGGAAATTTAGGTCTTGTTTTGCTCAGGGGAATTCAGGTGCCGTTTTTCGCAGCTACAGACGGAATTTAGGTTCTGTCTATCGCTGCTACAGAACAACGTTAACGCTGGTTTGTTCCATAGGACAGTTAATGCTTTCGCATTAAAATACGCCCGGACTAGCGTGCATGATTTTATCTAGAAAAAGCCAGCACTGAGGTTTATTTTTAATTTTGCTATTTTGTTTTGTGACTTAAAACATGATTTCGAATGCAACAAAGGAAATGTTGAAGACAACAACTACTAAGGAGTTGAGGATCAGAAATTCTCCGAAACTAAAAACGGTTTAAGGGTTAATCAAGCACTAGCTTCAATTACGATTTGACACGCGATTCCCTTTCGGTTTTTATGTAAGTATTTGTTTCAAAAACACTCGACGTCAACTTTGGTATGTATCTTATATAGCGACTCTTGCTAAAGAAACGCGTTGCATGGGCCCTAGAAATTTAACCCACTTTAAACAGTCAGCAAAAAAAAAATTTTTTTTGTATTTCGCAGCTATTTATAAGAGGTGGACGCAGGTGATTAACGGCACCAGTTTAGTAATAGTACACCGCGCAACAACCGATAGATGGCGGCAGCGGTTCTCAAAGGGCATCTATACCGCAGAAACAACCTATTTTTACCGGTTTCTTTCCATCTGAATATAATATTTTTTGTCAGAATGTCAAAACTAACACCGAAAATACGCAGCGCTTTCCCTAAGGCTTCCAAAGGAGACTTTTTTTATGTAGGGGTGTCTGATTGAAATACCCATGCTCAATCTAAAATGTGCTGTAAAAATCGCCGCCTGCAGGTAGCAATCTAAAATTTACATGAAAGGTGTATTTCACAGGTTGGTTTTATCTTCGAATATCACAAAGCGTAGCTTCCTTTCTAAAGAAATAGGGCCAAGGTTCAAGGCGGAAGGTGATGCAAACGACCGTGTCGGGTGGCGGGGCAGGTTTGGGCACGTATTAATAGGTGGCGATACCTCTTTATCGAGACCGCTCGCGCCGACCGTGGATAGTAAAATGAGCATAACCTTTTTGTTGTAACCTTTGGTTTAAAATTAAACTTGGTCAATGATAGCAAACCTTGAAGTAAAAAATAAATAAAAGAAGACGCGGTTGCATACGATGGCAGCAACGGCGCTCTTGCTGCCGAAGGATTTCGTCTACGTGTCGCCTGCTTTCTCTCACTGCTCGGTTACACCTTCCGACGTAAACTCTCAGAAAAAAGGGTGTATTCTTACACGCTTTGTCCCATATAAAACACCCCAATGTTTAATTCACATATCCGCCCGATACGAGGAAAAAATAAAACTACACGTTTTAGTATTATAAGAAATGACAATAAACGTGCGTTAACTGGCTCCTGGCTACGTCATGCGTGTCTAGCATCTTTGGAACATTCTACGCATTTCAAGTGGAAGAAGCCCAGCTGCGCTGTCGAGGGACGCCTTCTATTCCGGGATGCGCGATGGTAGAATGAAGCCTGATTCCAAAGGCCTCCTGGCTACTGTTCCGGGGGCTGTCAGGGCGTGGTTTGAAATGATGGAGCACTTTGGATCTAGGAAGGTATGTGGAACTGAGGACATTTACCGCCATGTGACTAAGGAGAGGCTTATGCTTTGGGTTTTGGTGCAGCAGTTTACAAGAAAGGCTCTCTTCATTAACCCTATAAATAAAGTATAGAATAATGTCCCATAAATTAAAAACGTTCGTTTTAGCTCTTTTTAATCTTTCAAATTTTTTTCCACTACGGTCTCTGGACGTACCACCGTGTTTACGAAATATTTATTTCGTCATAATCAAAACCCTTGCTATATGTCGTGAATGTTCACTTTTTGATTTTGCTTCAAGATCGATTACAAGCAATGTTAATTATGTAAGAGTTAGTTTAAAAAACACCATCTTCCCGAGGGGAACCATGAGGTGATAAGGAGCATCGTGTTGGTTCCGAGGAAAGAGTCAGTTGCGTGCTGACGTCGAGAGATGGCGCCACCGACTGCCCTAATGTTACCCTCACACTTGAAGGAGAGGAGACTAGAGGAGGAGAGTTGCGCGTGCGCGCGCGGTGTGAGGAGAAGCCAACGCAAGCGCAGTGCACGCAGCTGGTAGAGAGAGAGCGGAGAGAGTAACGCGCAGCTGATGGAGAGAGGGAAGGAGGAGAGTTGCGCGTGCGTAGTCACGTGAGTGCGGACTACGACGCCGACGCCAACGCCGCGGGACATAGACCCGAGAAAGAGATGCTCCGCATCTAAAAAACTGAAACACCATCTTCCCGAGGGGAACCATGGGGTGATGCGGAGCATCGTGTTGGTTCCGAGGAAAGAGTCAGTTGCGTGTTGACGTCGAGAGATGGCGCCACCGACTGCCCTAGTGTAGGGTGCCTACATGTCTGTCTGTCTCAGGGTGAAGACATCCATTGTTGCACTGAATGTGTCAGCGCGTGACGCTCTCGCGCACTTGGTGCGTGACCTGGGCGCTAAAATGGCGTCTATGCATTGGCCAAAGCTACGCGCTCGAGCTGAGTGACACCGGATTGCGCGCACTTCAAAATGCATGAAAAAACGATTGGGCGTAAAAATGGCTGAGATGTCACCACTCAAGCAAAAGCGCGCGCTTGTATGAAGGCACTCTACCCTAGTGTTACCCTCACACTTGAAGGAGAGGAGACTAGAGGAGGAGAGTTGCGCGTGCGCGCGCGGTGAGAGGAGAAGCGAACGCACGCGCAGTGCACGCAGCTGGTAGAGAGAGAGAGCGGAGAGAGTAACGCCCAGCTGTTGGAGAGAGGGAAGGAGGAGAGTTGCGCGTGCGTAGTGTGAGTGCGGACTACGACGCCGACGCCAACGCCGCGGGACATAGACCCGAGCAAGAGATGCTCCGCATCTAAGAAATATAATTTTAAACGTCTTTTTATGGGGATAATCCTAAATTATTCTACACGTCGAAATTTGCAAAGCAACGAACTTGATAACATGGATTTAGTAACCTATTTAGTGATACTATAAGGGTTTAAAATTGAGTATTCCCTTTAGCGGACCACTTTTTAAGAACAGCGTCGCAGTCTACCGAGTGGTGCATTTTAAGTGAAATTTGCATATATTAAAATAAAACAGCATACAGGTTATTAATGCGTCTATAGCAGAAGTAAATAGTTGAGGGTGTACCTGTGTTGTTATGTTTATAAGAAAGGTATCCATTCGTGCACATGCCGAATATATTCCCAATGAAATATAAGAATATCAAATTTAGGTTCGCATACAGCATTAAAAAGTTAGTTGCACCCTCGCTAAAGGTAAAGAATTATATATGCAAGCTGCGTCAAAAATTTATCTGTTCCGGTTTTCCGGTATGAACATGGGAATTAATTTTAATGTTAGACAAAATACTCGATAAAGTATTTAAGTTAAGTTACTAAATACCTGATTCATAAAGTATTTAAAATACTACTCAAGTTACTTTCACTGTAAGGTATCTTGAGTAGGATACAAATACTTAGAAATGTAATTCAATTCCTTTTGAAGATACTTCCACATTGCGTAATTTAAATCGACGTCAGTGACAACGACAATTATACAGTTGCGCAAATCTGCTATACCAGAATGGTTTATCTGCGCAAACCAACACAAAACAGAAAAAAAAATTCAGGGCTATTTTATGCAGTCCAACAATAAGGAGCAGAATATTGTCACGAATGACAAATGATGAGCCGGCGAATAATTGAAGAAACTTAATGTTTAATAGGGCGAACTTGTGCCCAAAGCGAAATAGAGAAAGGCTAGCGTCGCAGACGTCGATGTCGGCGAAACAGCAGGATCGAGCGCTGGGACGAGACTGACACCGAGCCAAAAAAAAGAACAAATTGGCTTGCTTTTGTATGTTTATGCAGCCTTGATGATGGTACGCCTCAACGGGTGACCGGTCGCTTAGCTGTAGATGAGGAATTTATCCAGTGCAGTACAACCGCTAACCTGGGGGTTTTAACGTGCATCACGCAGTAGTGATTACACGTACGCGTGCCGGTGCGGAAATCATCCAGATCGAAAGGGGCGGGGGCGTTGGGGATCGAACCAAGGTGGTTTCCAGCGCAAGCTTGTCGCAACCGCCACGCGGAGCACCTTTTGTACCTGCGTGGGTTTCTCGAACATTCGGCGTAGAACGTTCTTGGCGTAGAATATTCGTAACTCGATCACACGATACGGTTCTCGAACTTACGAGAATGTCAAGTGGAAAGAATATATAAAAGAGGAATCCGCTCCCTGGAACCGAACCCGGAGGCTCCGCGCGAGAGCCAAGCGCGGTAACCATTCGGCACGCCCTCGCTCAGCTTCGCGCGTGGCAATATCACTGATACATGTTACAAAACATTTCTGGGACAGAAATGAAGAGGTCACTTTAGCTATAGTAACATCGCTGAATATCACGTACTGCGGCGCACCTTAGACGCATCGTTTGACAGCAATCCATATTCCCTATATGGGGAGTTCACTATAAACGAATTTGGGATACGGATACTGAGTGAATGGATAACAAAGAGAACCCACATAAAAGCCATTGGCAGTGGTCGCACTTTCTTCAAGTTGGTTGTGTTCAGAAAGCGCACTCAGCGTTGGAGGAGAGGGGGGGGGCGCTTTGTAGGAATTATTAGAAGTCATCCGGCTTTTGGTTTGTTTCCTGTCTTGTTCTCCGCGTATCAATGTTCGCTTAAGACAGTGGTTCTCAAAGTGGGGTCCGCGAAGGCATTCTAGGGGTCCGCGAAGCCCTGCATCATCAGTCAAGCATGGCAATAAACGTTGGATTTTTTCAGGTTGAGAAGAAATGTTTCTGTTTTCGGGCTAGCTTTTTCGTGTATGTCAAGGAGAGAGGTCTACTTCACACTATCCCTTAGTTATATTCATTTAATAAATCATTTTCATGATTAAGCTATACCTTTCCTCTCCTCTCACCACGAACGGGGTCCTCCATCATCTCCACAAACCACAAGGTGTTCGCGAAACATCGATGGTTGAGAACCACTGCTCGCGAGAGCAATAAGTGACGGATTGACGGCAAAAAGAAAATAAACAAAAGGGAGACTAGACGTTTTGCCGTAGGGGGTCAAACATACAACAAGCAAAACAAAAATGTCTTCTTTTTCTGTCCAGTTCTCATCTTTTTTTTTCTTATCTTCTTGGCGCTCAAGTCTGCATTGTTGTCATAGGTCGTTTCCCGGCCTGCGTTGCGCCTCAGTGTGGCATTCAATCCTAACTTCCGTAAAGCCACCCCTTTTGTTTGAGGATTTTTTGGGGGAAGCTCTGGAAACAAAAAGCGCATTTGGGAAGGTGAGGGAAAAAACCTTTATTGTACGAACTTAGGGCTGAAATATGACTCACAATCGGCAAAAAAAGCGATGTTTTAGATGCGGAGCATCTCTTGCTCAGGTCTATGTCCCGCGGCGTTGGCGTCGGCGTCGTAGTCCGCACTCACGTGACTACGCACGCGCAACTCTGCTCCTTCCCTCTCTCCAACAGCTGCGTGTTACTCTCTCCGCTCTCTCTCTCTACCAGCTGCGTGCACTGCGCGTGCGTTCGCTTCTCCTCACACCGCGCGCGCCCGCGCAACTCTCCTCCTCTAGTCTCCTCTCCTTCAAGTGTGAAAAAAAAATAAACGGCGAGCGGCGAGCGTTTTAAGTTTCTGTGGCGCCATCTCTCGACGTCAGCACGCAACTGACTCTTTCCTCGGAACCAACACGATGCTCCGCATCACCCCATAGTTCCCCTCGGGAAGATGGTGTAATTTTTTCTTACGAGTTCAACCAAAAGGAGTTCCCGAACCAAAGTCACCTTAGCTAATCGGTGCTAGCAACAGGATTTGGTTGCTCGAAAGAATGTTCACGTTTGCTCGTGCCACGCCCACGCCATTTCAAACCGAAATACTCGAAAAATGGCGGAATGTCAAAAATGTATTTGAGATAATGAGTACAAGATACTCAGAAATGTATTTAAAATAGAGTATTAAATACTCTCGATCAAAGTACAGTAAAACCTCGATATAACAAAATGGGATATAACAAACTAATGGATATAACAAAGCAATCACAATTCCCCTTGCTTGCTGATAGTGGGAACAAATGGACAGTGGCTATAACAAACTAATGGTTATAACTAAATAATTACGACCCCTCCTTCCTTTGTTATAACGAGGTTTTACTGTATCTGCAAGAAACCAAGATACTTCAAAAAGTATTTGAAATACAGTATCTTAAGTAGGGATGTCACGAACCACCCTAGGTTCGATTTCGAAGGTTTCGATATTTTCGAAGCGCACTGAGGTTCGCATTCGAAAAATTTCGATATTTTTGTACCGAACGAGGTTCGAAATCGAAAAATTCGCAACTTTCGATCACAGTGGAGTTTCGAATTCGAAAAGTTCGAAGCTTTCATGGTTTCTAAAATTTCGGGTTCGAATATTTCGAAAATTTTTTACTTGAGGTTCGATAAATTTGAAGATTTCGAACTTTCCTAACTTAAAAATTCGAGATATTCGAAAAATTTAAATTTCTTGGGATCTGGAGTTCGAAAAATTCGAAGATATCGATATTCTTTGGAAATCAAATTTCGAAAAATTCGAACGCTTCGAATTTTTATAGACATAAACCTCCCGAAGATTACGATTTTTTCGACATCAAGTTCGAAAAGTTCGAAGGTTTCGATTCTCCTTTAAAGCTAATATTGAACACCAAAAAAAACTTGGAAGATTTTGAATCTTTTTTTTATGTTGCTCGAATATTTGCCAGTTACGAGTGGCGTGTCACCATAGATCAGCAATTTTGACCATAGCCGGGGGGGGGGTCTTTAACGTGCGTAGCGCAGTGATCACATGAACGTACTGCGCATTACTCATCCGGACAAACGGCCAGGGGCGGGCCGGAGGTTGAGGGCTCAAAAAAACCTTGAAGCGACCTGGCAAAGTATCTCCCCACCCCTTGCACGCTGGTAGTAATCCGATCGAATGCCGCCCGAGTGACGCTGGCATATAGTAAGTTTAGTTTGTAATTGTCCTGGAGGTTTATTTTCCGGGACGGAGGAAACGCCCCGCAAAAAGCACAGAAGCCGACACAACTCGAGGTCGAGGAACGTTCTACAGTACAAGTGGCGTCGGAAGAGGAAAACGGGGGAGGGGTGCTCTGAGCCCCCCTTCCCCACTTCCAGATATTTCGGACTGTTAAAGAAAACAATACGGGGAAAGAGGGCGTGGTCGAGCTTATTTTTAATCTGAAATTATTTATGTATATGTATAGCTACTGTCGCTCTTCACTGCATAAAAGATCGCGTAGAATCGTCAATCTTCGGAAACTCGTTGGTCAGAAGGCACTACTTGTCACATGCTTAGAGGTTCGGAAGTTCAAAGCTATGTCCTTTCGACCTAAATAACTGTGCCATTGGTAAAAGAAAAAATAAACATAACAATGAATGCGGGGATAAAAAGTTGAGAAAAAAAAAGAAACTATAAAGATCCCGCCGGAAGTGTTGTATTCTTGCATATTCAGAAGCTCTGAACTTCGAAACAAGTTTCTCCTACCAAAATAGTCTACAGGCTAGAAGAAACACTTCCTGAAGAACGTAACGACAAAAAAAAATCATTGACGTGTTGAACTTGATTAATATTCGAAATTTTACCCCATGAGTTAATTTATTCCTAATTTCACATTGTGTTTGTATTCTGCAGAGGGCAATTATATGTACTGTCCGTGGTGTTAGTTTAAATGCGACACCTCAAACAACTTAGAGGAAAAACAATAGCACGTTCAGGACCTAATTGCCTGTAGATACATGTTTGGACATTTCTTCGAAACTCATATTGAATAACAATATTCGCATCTTAAGACGACACTTACGCGGCGCTGACGTCACGCAGCTGCGGTGGCGCTGTCGACGGTACTGCGCATGCGCCGAAGCTTCCCCTCTCCCGGATCTGGTTTCTCCGCGCGCGCAGTGCCCACACCTGGTGTGGGCAAACGCGGGATTGTTTGTAAACAGCGTGTCGGTCTATACATAGATCATTCTTAAAAAGTTTAACATCTCTACCGTAAATAGCTTCGGCTTTAGCGCGCTTCAAAAATGGCACAAACGACAATCGTCAAAAACCCGTCGTCCTTCCTCGCCCCTTCGGGAATTTATTTCTTTAAAACTAAGCTTGCCAGAACATTGTAATAAGCGGCATTGTCTTTCGTAAGGAACGCAGCACCGCATGTAAAAATTCGAGAAAAAAAATTACGTTTGTACCTCACTACTTGAATTCAAATGAAACCGTCCGCCGGTCTTTCGAAGTTCGACGAACGTCGAACTTTTACCCTAAAAGTTCGAGGTCCGTCGAACTTTGATTTTTCAGGATTCGAAAGTTCGCAACTTTTCGAATTCTCTTGATAAATAAGTTCGAAAGTTCGAAAATTATCGAATTCCTTGGCGTAGAAAGTCGAAAGTTCTGAAAAGCTTCGAACTTTTTTAGTGCAAGAAAGTCGAAAGTTCGAAAATCATCGAAGTTTTTGGTCTATCAAGTTCGAAAGTTCGACAAGCATCGAATTTTGCAGCATAATAAATTCGAAAGTTCGAAAAGGATCGAATTTTCTAGCGTAATAAGTTCCACGGTTCGAAAAGCGTCGAACTTCTTAGTTTTACGAGTTCGAAAATTCGACTTCCGTCGAATTTTACGATATAGAAAGTTCGAAAATATCGAAATCTTTCGAGCCTTACGAAGCGCTCGATTCGACCATCAAACTTCGGTTCGAAAAAAGTTCGCGGCATCCCTAATCTTAAGTAGAGCATTTGAGATAGGCACAAGTCTGGAATAAATAGAGTGTACTAAAGTCTAGTGAAAAATTCGGTATAACTTTTCGCAATCCGGATTGTGGAACCGGAAATCCATCTGGATTGTATCTGGAATTTAGGTTTTCAGAAATTATTTCTTGGCCTGAAATCTGAATTTCGGGTTTCCAGCAACAAATTTTTGGTTCCATAATCCGGATAGTGAAAAGTTATACCGTATTTTTCGGTAGAAATCCAACGAATTCACATCTCCGCCAACTACCTTGTAAGAACAAAGGGTTGTACTGGCACCTCACTGACAGCGTATGCAATAAAAATTAGTAAAGCAAATATATGTTTTAAAGTTGGATCTCTGTTTTGGTAGCACCTTGACAAGGTTCTTGCACTGACGTATGTTGAATTTTCATGAAGTTCAGCCAACGTTGTGAAGACATGGCCGGTGCACTTGCGAAAATAAATAATTTAATTGTGTGCGGAATGTAAAGCTCTTTTATAAACGTAAAAATTTCAAAACAACTCAGGATGTCTTAGAGGTGTTATGAATAGTCGTATTTTATGTTGCCACCAACTATTGTACATTAGTTTTGTTTTCTTGAGAACAGTATTATTACATGGAGACTGGCGGTATTTGTGATCTCTATCTTTGAGCAGAATCCTAATTAAACGACTATGACATGCGCAGTGGACATCGTCTACAGTAAAGTCTTTTTTCAGCTTACTATGGCCTGAGTTGCTGGAACCTGCGATTCGCTACGGAGACAAGGGCTTCCCTGTAGGAAGAACGTGTGCTACAATATGGAAGGCACGTCAATCCCGGCACGAAGAAAGATACCATGGCGGGCGGGTATTTCTAAACCAAGATGGCTTGACCCCAATCCCAGGTGATGTGTGGAGGAACGCATCTCAGGCTGCTCTTCTTAAGGTGAGGATTTTTCGCGTCTGCCATATGGTGTTTATTCCCTTGATTATAACTCTTGGAGAATGCATGAAATTGTCCTAACTGCTGAAGACCGATTTCAAAGTTGCTGAGTCAGATTTTCATTATTCAGAACTCAAGGAGTCTATCTGAACTCCGAATCCTTTCGATCTTTGGTGAAACGCTTCCTTCACATCCAACATCTCATTGATGTTTCAAAAAACAATTTGAAGTAATATGAAATGGTATATATACATTACTTTCAGTGCGGCCACCCGACTTTGTTCACGTCATCGTACAGAAGACGCAATCGTGTAGTGGTACAATGCTGTTACAACGCAACAGAGTGTCATAATTCAGTTACCACTATAAAGATTAACGGAAAATTCTGTCACGCTCTTCTGCCATACTCTTAGAGGTAGGTCTTCGTCATCCGCAATTACGACACGTATGCAGCAGTATTGCTCGCTGCGGCAAGAATACGATATACTGAAGGCCTAACTGAAGGTTCCAACATGTAAATGTATTAACATCGCAAATATCAGCACAACACCGCCTGTCTACGTTGTTTTCAAACAAATATAAAAGTAGTGTCATTACTTCTAAATCATCACCTCGTAATCCTACCCCAAGAAGCTAAAGATGTATGCAACATCACTTCTGCACTTCGCATAACTTCGTTATTTATGGAGAAATGCCTCAACCAGTTCACAAAATCTGTACATACGGGTGAGGGGTTGAACACAGACTGGCCCCAATGGGTTCGATGCGGGTTGAAA
>JAZHYW010021364.1:0-45192 GCA_037355805.1 Ixodes ricinus
GTGTCACTTCACGCTGTCGCGTGTCCTGTTCCTGTCGACGTTTTGCCATTAACCATTGCATTTAATGCCGTTTCATCCGACTGCTTCATAACACAAGTAAGTCGGTCAAGGGTTAATGTACAGATATTTTACCGTAAACACAGCTGCTCGAGTGAAAACTTGCACTATCTTGAGCGATCAAGAGCTGTGAACCAAGTTCTCGGGGCAATCAGGTTCCCCAAGAATTGCACCTCAAAGATGCTTATCACAAGGTTGTGCTATCGCGAACTTTCAGAACACATGTCACAATCTATTCAAACAAAGTTTGTTTTAGTAAAATGACTATCTTGTGCGTATCATCAGCGTCAGCAAGTTTTCAAACCAGAAATAAAATTATGGCTTGAGGCCCGATGGAGGAACATGATAGTTTAGTTGGTAGATTTTGATAACTGGAGTCGATAACGCAGAGCATGGGAAACCTTAAAAGTGCTCATCAACGGCATACAGATGTGGTTTTAAAAGTGGATTTTGAAAGCATGAAAGGTTTGTTCTTTTGGAGATGGAATATTAGGTACACTTCATTTGACAACAACAGTCGCCATCCGCCCAAAGTAAAGTAGAAGCAATCGCAAAGGCACAACGAGTAAAAAGTTACAGAGCTTCATGCGGAGCTTCATCCTTGCAGAGGGTTTCTCCTATGCATGACGACTTTGCGATAAAACTTTGTTAAGCGTCCAATCAGCTGCCTTAAAGTTTGAGCTGCATTTACAACACCGAGATTTAATAGGCGAACAAACGCCAATTCTTCGCGTCGCGTCGGTTTCTTGTCGCTCATCAAAAGTATACACTTGAAAAAGAACACTGCACTGATTTCAGTGAATAGAACGATTTCACCAGTAACCTTTCAATACGCACTCTGCGAGAGATACGAACAGCAAGCGACCATTGTGTCTTTCTGGCGCTGAGACTAGTGCTCCCCCACAGTGTTCGCCCAGAATTCAAAGGGCAAGCACATTATGGAGCCACAGCTCAGTTTGATCTATCTCTTCCGAAGGAGCCTCAGCATATGCATGCGTTTAGTTACGGGCCACTACAACTTAAACACTCAGAATACTAAGGCCTGCTAAATTCTCTAGGCCGAACACGAACCTGTTCCCGTATTTTCTCAGAACATTCGCCACTGAGCGCCAAGCGACGAAAGTTTGTTTAAAAACAATTCGCAGCGAGCATAATTTTCAAAGTTCTACAATGCATGTAATACATTATTTAAGGTGTGACCGTTCGAAATGGTTTAGAAGACATTAAGCCGTCATTTGGGAAAGTGAAGAACTTTTATTCCTATTAAATCCTTGGTACATGGAGCCTGGAACTAAATTGTGTACAGCGAACTTGAGGTCACATCCAGCAGCATCAAATTCCTAACTACATTGGAATGGGAAGTGAATTGGTTATAGGTCACGAAACGTTGCAATGCCACGCGACATCAGTTTTACCACAAGATATAGTGGGAAACAAAATTGGTGTATAGGTCGCCTGATTCTGGCGGCAGCAGCGACGAGCAACAGCGCAACGATAATTTCTTCTGTACGTCATTCCAGTTATCTGCTGGAGCGCCTGCCGTGTACAAGCGGAAGCTGCAGCGTGGGATCGGCTGTGACGTGTTACTTCAAGCTGGCGGACCATCGTGATTTCATTCAACGATGTAAAGTCTGCAGCCCGCCCATGGTACCAGACCCAAGCGACCTCCGAGCAAGAAATCCTGCCATAAAGCCGTACAAACGTGAGCCGCAGCATTCTGGCGGCGGCAGCGACGAGCAACAGCGCAAACGACAATCTCTTATGTAGGTCATTCCAGGCTATCTGCTGAGCGCCTGGCCAATAAAGGCGGAAGCTGCAGCGGCGGGATCAGCTGTGACGTGTTACTTCAAGCCAAGCGGACCATCGAGATTTCATTCAACGAAGTGAAGTCTGCAGCCCCGCCCATGGTACCAGACGCGAAGCGACCTCTGGGCAAGAAATCCTGCCATAAAGGCCGTCACCAACGTGAGCCGCAACATTCTGGCGGCAGCAGACGGCGAGCAACAGCGCAAACGATAATCTCTTCTGTACGTCATTTCAGTTATCTGCTGAGCGCCTGGCCGTGTACAAGCGGAAGCTGCAGCATGGGATCGGCTCTGACGTGTTACTTCAAGCCAAGCGGACCATCGTGATTTCATTCAACGAAGTGAAGTCTGCAGCCCGCCCGTGGTACCAGACCCAAGCGACCTCTGAGCAAGAAATCCTGCCATAAAGCGCCGCCACCAACGTGAGCCGCAACATTCTGGCGGCAGCAGCGACGAGCAACAGCGCAAACGATAATCTCTTCTGTACGTCATTCCAGTTATCTGCTGAGCGCCTGGCCGTGTACAAGCTGGAAGCCTGCAGCGTGGGATCGGCTGTGACGTGTTACTTCAAGCTCAGGCGGACCATCGTGATTTCATTCAACGAAGTGAAGTCTGCAGCCCCGCCCATGGTACCAGACACAAGCTACCTCTGAGCAAGAAATCCTGCCATAAAGAGCCGCCACCAACGTGAGCCGCAGCATTCTGGCGGCAGCGAGCGACGAGCAACAGCGCAAACGATAATCTCTTCTGGTAATGTCATTCCAGTTATCTGCTGAGCGCCTGGCCGTGCACAAGCGGAAGCTGCGGCGTGGGATCGGCTCAGACGCGTTACTTCAAGCCAAGCGGACCATCGTGATTTCATTCAACGAAGTGAAGTCTGCAGCCCCGCCCATGGTACCAGACCCAAGCGACCTCTGAGCAAGAAATCCTGCCATAAAGGCCGCCACCAACGTGAGCCGCAACATTCTGGTGGCAGCGGTGACGAGCAACAGCGCAAACGATAATCTCTTCTGTTCGTCATTCCAGTTATCTGCTGGAGCGCCTGGCCGCGTACAAGCGGAAGCTGCAGCGTGGGATCGGCTCTGACGTGTTACTTCAAGCTCAAGCGGACCATCGTGATTTCATTCAACGAAGTGAAGTCTGCAGCCCCGCCCATGGTACCAGACCCAAGCGACCTCCGAGCAAGAAATCCTGCCATAAAAGCCGTCACAAACGTGAGCCGCAGCATTCTGGCGGCAGCAGCGACGAGACAGCAGCGCAAACGATAGTCTCTTATGCAGGTCATTCCAGTTATCTGCTGCCAGCGCCTGGCCGTGACAAGCGGAAGCTGCAGCGTGGGATCGGCTGTGACGTGTTACTTCCAAGCCAAGCGGACCATCGTGATTTCATTCAACGAAGTGAAGTCTGCAGCCCCGCCCATGGTACCAGACGCAAGCGACCTCTGAGCAAGAAATCCTGCCATAAAGGCCGCTACCAGCGTGAGCCGCAACGTTCTGGCGGCAGCAGCGACGAGCAACAGCGCAAACGATAATCTCTTCTGTACGTCATTTCAGTTATCTGCTGAGCGCCTGGCCGTGTACAAGCGGAAGCTGCAGCATGGGATCGGCTCTGACGTGTTACTCTCAAGCCAAGCGGACCATCGTGATTTCATTCAACGAAGTGAAGTCTGCAGCTCTGCCCGTGGTACTGCAGACCCAAGCGACCTCTGGGCAAGAAATCCTGCCATAAAAGCCGTCACCAACGTGAGCCGCAACATTCTGGCGGCAGCAGCGACGGCAACAGCGCAAACGACAATCTCTTATGTAGGTCATTTCCAGTTATCTGCTGAGCGCACTGGCCGTGTACTAAGCGGAAGCTGCAGCATGGGATCGGCTGCTGACGTCGTTACTCAAGCCAAGCGGACCATCGAGATTTCATTCAACGAAGTGAAGTCTGCAGCCCCGCCCATGGTACCGAGACGGAAGCGACCTCTGAGCAGAAATCCTGCCATAAAAGCCGTCACCAACGTGAGCCGCAGCATCTCTGGCGGCAGCAGCGACGAGCAACAGCGCAAACGATAATCTCTTCTTGTACGTCATTCCAGTTATCTGCTGAGCGCCTTGCCGCGTACAAGCGGAAGCTGCAGCGTGGGATCGGCTCTGACGTGTTACTTCAATGCCAAGCGGACCATCGTGATTTCATTCAACGAAGTGAAGTCTGCAGCCCCGCCCGTGGTACCAGACCCAGCGACACTCTGAGCAAGGAATCTGCCATAAAAGCCGTCACCAACGTGAGCCGCAGCATTCTGGCGGCAGCAGCGACGAGCAACAGCGCAAACGATAATCTCTTCTGTACGTCATTCCAGTTATCTGCTGAGCGCCTGCGCGTGTACAAGCGGATGCTGCAGCGTGGGATCGGCTCGAGACGTGTTACTTCAAGCCGAGCGGACCATCGTGATTTCATTCAACGAAGTGAAGTCTGCAGCCCCGCCCATGGTACCAGACGCAAGCGACCTCCGAGCAAGAAATCCTGCCATAAAGGCCGCCACCAACGTGAGCCGCAACATTCTGGCGGCAGTGACGAGCAACAGCGCAAACGATAATCTCTTCTGTTCGTCATTTCAGTTATCTGCTGAGCGCCTGGCCGTGTACAAGCGGAAGCTGCAGCGTGGGATCGGCTCTGACGTGTTACTCCAAGCCAAGCGGACCATCGTGATTTCATTCAGCGAAGTGAAGTCTGCAGCCCCGCCGCGTGGTACCAGACCCAAGCGACCTCTGAGCAAGAAATCCTGCCATAAAAGCCGCCACCAACGTGAGCCGCAACATTCTGGCGGCAGCAGCGACGAGCAACAGCGCAAACGATAATCTCTTCTGTACGTCATTTCAGTTATCTGCTGAGCGCCTGGCCGTGTACAAGCGGAAGCTGCAGCATGGGATCGGCTGTGACGTGCACTTCAGCCAAGCGGACCATCGTTATTTCATTCAACGAAGTGAAGTCTGCAGCCCCGCCCGTGGTACCAGACGCAAGCGACCTCTGGAGCAAGAAATCCTGCCATAAAAGCCGCCACCAACGTGAGCCGCAACATTCTGGCGGCAGCAGCGACGAGCATCAGCGCAAACGATAATCTCTTCTGTACGTTATTTCAGTTATCTGCTGAGCGCCTGGCCGTGTACAAGCGGAAGCTGCAGCGTGGGATCGGCTCTGACGTGTTACTTCAAGCCAAGCGGACCATCGTGATTTCATTCAACGAAGTGAAGTCTGCAGCCCCGCCCATGGTACCAGACGCAAGCGACCTCTGAGCAAGAAATCCTGCCATGAAAGCCGTTACCAACGTGAGCCGCAACATTCTGGCGGCAGCAGCGACGAGCAACAGCGCAAACGATAATCTCTTCTGTAGCGTTATTTCAGTTATCTGCTGAGCAGCCTGGCCGTGTACAAGCGGAAGCTGCAGCATGGGATCGGCTCTGACGTGTTACTTCAAGCCAAGCGGACCATCGTGATTTCATTCAACGAAGTGAAGTTTGCAGCCCCGCCCATGGTACCAGACGCAAGCAACCTCTGAGCAAGAAATCCTGCCATAAAAGCCGTTACCAACGTGAGCCGCAACATTCTGGCGGCAGCAGCGACGAGCAACAGCGCAAACGATAATCTCTTCTGTACGTCATTTCAGTTATCTGCTGAGCGCCTGGCCGTGTACAAGCGGAAGCTGCAGCATGGGATCGGCTCTGACGTGTTACTTCAAGCCAAGCGGACCATCGTGATTTCATTCAACGAAGTGAAGTCTGCAGCCCCGCCCATGGTACCAGACGCAAGCGACCTCTGAGCAAGAAATCCTGCCATAAAAGCCGTTACCAACGTGAGCCGCAACATTCTGGCGGCAGCAGCGACGAGCAACAGCGCAAACGATAATCTCTTCTGTACGTTATTTCAGTTATCTGCTGAGCACCTGGCCGTGTACAAGCGGAAGCTGCAGCGTGGGATCGGCTCTGACGTGTTACTTCAAGCCAAGCGGACCATCGTGATTTCATTCAACGAAGTGAAGTCTGCAGCCCCGCCCATGGTACCAGACCCAAGCGACCTCTGAGCAAGAAATCCTGCCATAAAGACCGCCACCAACGTGAGCCGCAACATTCTGGCGGCAGCAGTGACGAGCAACAGCGCAAACGATAATCTCTTCTGTTCGTCATTTCAGTTATCTGCTGAGCGCCTGGCCGTGTACAAGCGGAAGCTGCAGCGTGGGATCGGCTCTGACGTGTTACTTCAAGCCAAGCGGACCATCGTGATTTCATTCAACGAAGTGAAGTCTGCAGCCCCGCCCGTGGTACCAGACCCAAGCGACCTCTGAGCAAGAAATCCTGCCATAAAGGCCGCCACCAACGTGAGCCGCAACATTCTGGCGGCAGCAGCGACGAGCAACAGCGCAAACGATAATCTCTTATGTAGGTCATTCCAGTTATCTCGCTGAGCGCCTGGCCGTGTACAAGCGGAAGCTGCAGCGTGGGATTGGCTGTGACGTGCTACTTCAAGCCAAGCGGACCATCGTGATTTCATTCAACGAAGTGAAGTCTGCAGCCCCGCCCATCGTACCAGACCCAAGCGACCTCTGAGCAAGAAATCCGGCCATAAAGGCCGCCACCAACGTGAGCCGCAACATTCTGGCGGCAGCAGCGACGAGCAACAGCGCAAACGATAATCTCTTCTGTAGGTCATTCCAGTTATCTGCTGAGCGCCTGGCCGTGTACAAGCGGAAGCTGCTACATGGGATCGGCTCTGACGTGATACTCGGGCCAAGCGGACCATCGTGATTTCATTCAACGAAGTGAAGTCTGCAGCCCCGCCCGTGGTACCAGACCCAAGCGACCTCTGAGCAAGAAATCCTGCCATAAAGGCCGCCACCAACGTGAGCCGCAACATTCTGGCGGCAGCAGCGACGAGCAACAGCGCAAACGATAATCTCTTCTGTACGTCATTCCAGTTATCTGCTGAGCACCTGGCCGTGTACAAGAGGAAGCTGCTAGCATGGGATCGGCTCTGACGTGATACTTCATGCCAAGCGGACCATCGTGATTTCATTCAACGAATGAAATTTAGTTTGAGGGAACACAACCAAGGCAAACACTTCAAAAATATTCTTACTACAGAAAAAGCCGTTCGCGCTATCTCTAGTTCAGCCATACGATGCTCACACAGAACCACTTTTTAAGTGTCTCTATGTTTGTGCTGTGCAAGCAGTTTTTATATAATGACTTGCTGCTCAAGAGATACTATGCGGAAAAAACAAAATAACAATTTTATTGAGCAATTATCGAAATTAAAAAGAAACGCTAGCAGCTATAACACACGTCATAGTGAAATGTGGAATATACCATTTGCACGTACAAATTACGGTACTCAATCAATTCTTTACACACTGCCATCATTACTCAATTCTCAGACTCATTAGAAAGTAAATGTGTTTTTGATGTTGTTATGTTTCGTTTTATACAACCTTGTTTTTTCGGTTTTTGTTTTCACTGCATTATTGGCCTAACATATGCTACGATTCTGTTTTGCAAACTGCTGTATACATTGTTACTTCTTCTTTGTTTACTATTGTATAATAGCCGCTGTCGCTAATTAGATCAATCAGGGGCATAGACCTCGTCAAGCCACTACTCCAGTGGCTTTTTGTCTGTGCTCCCGACATCACCACCCTTGTACGATGTGGTGTCAAATAAAATTTGATTTGATTGATTTGATTTGATTTGAAGTGAAGTCTGCAGCCCCGCCCGTGGTACCAGACCCAAGCGACCTCTGAGCAAGAAATCCTGCCATAAAGGCCGCCACCAACGTGAGCCGCAACATTCTGGCGGCAGCAGCGACGAGCAACAGCGCAAACGATAATCTCTTCTGTACGTCATTCCAGTTATCTGCTGAGCGCCTGGCCGTGTACAAGCGGAAGCTGCAGCATGGGATCGGCTCTGACGTGTTACTTCAAGCCAAGCGGACCATCGTGATTTCATTCAACGAAGTGAAGTCTGCAGCCCCGCCCGTGGTACCAGACCCAAGCGACCTCTGAGCAAGAAATCCTGCCATAAAGGCCGCCACCAACGTGAGCCACAACATTCTGGCGGCAGCAGCGACGAGCAACAGCGCAAACGATAATCTCTTCTGTACGTCATTTCAGTTATCTGCTGAGCGCCTGGCCGTGTACAAGCGGAAGCTGCAGCATGGGATCGGCTCTGACGTGTTACTTCAAGCCAAGCGGACCATCGGTGATTTCATTCAACGAAGTGAAGTCTGCAGCCCCGCCCATGGTACCAGACGCAAGCGACCTCTGAGCAAGAAATCCTGCCATAAAGCCGCCACCAACGTGAGCCGCAACATTCTGGCGGCAGCAGCGACGAGCAACAGCGCAAACGATAATCTCTTCTGTACGTCATTTCAGTTATCTGCTGAGCGCCTGGCCGTGTACAAGCGGAAGCTGCAGCATGGGATCGGCTCTGACGTGTTACTTCAAGCCAAGCGGACCATCGTGATTTCATTCAACGAAGTGAAGTCTGCAGCCCCGCCCATGGTACCAGACGCAAGCGACCTCTGAGCAAGAAATCCTGCCATAAAGGCCGTTACCAACGTGAGCCGCAACATTCTGGCGGCAGCAGCGACGAGCAACAGCGCAAACGATAATCTCTTCTGTAGGTCATTTCAGTTATCTGCTGAGCACCTGGCCGTGTACAAGCGGAAGCTGCAGCATGGGATCGGCTCTGACGTGTTACTTCAAGCCAAGCGGACCATCGTGATTTCATTCAACGAAGTGAAGTCTGCAGCCCCGCCCGTGGTACCAGACCGAAGCGACCTCTGAGCAAGAAATCCTGCCATAAAGGCCGTCACCAACGTGAGCCGCAACATTCTGGCGGCAGCAGCGACGAGCAACAGCGCAAACGATAATCTCTTCTGTACGTCATTTCAGTTATCTGCTGAGCGCCTGGCCGTGTACAAGCGGAAGCTGCAGCATGGGATCGGCTCTGACGTGTTACTTCAAGCCAAGCGGACCATCGTGATTTCATTCAACGAAGTGAAGTCTGCAGCCCCGCCCATGGTACCAGACCGCAAGCGACCTCTGAGCAAGAAATCCTGCCATAAAGGCCGCCACCAACGTGAGCCGCAACATTCTGGCGGCAGCAGCGACGAGCAACAGCGCAAACGATAATCTCTTCTGTACGTCATTTCAGTTATCTGCTGAGCACCTGGCCGTGTACAAGCGGAAGCTGCAGCGTGGGATCGGCTGTGACGTGTTACTTCAAGCCAAGCGGACCATCGTGATTTCATTCAACGAAGTGAAGTCTGCAGCCCCGCCCATGGTACCAGACCCAAGCGACCTCTGAGCAAGAAATCCGGCCATAAAGGCCGCCACCAACGTGAGCCGCAACATTCTGGCGGCAGCAGTGACGAGCAACAGCGCAAACGATAATCTCTTCTGTTCGTCATTTCAGTTATCTGCTGAGCGCCTGGCCGTGTACAAGCGGAAGCTGCAGCGTGGGATCGGCTCTGACGTGTTACTTCAAGCCAAGCGGACCATCGTGATTTCATTCAACGAAGTGAAGTCTGCAGCCCCGCCCGTGGTACCAGACCCAAGCGACCTCTGAGCAAGAAATCCTGCCATAAAGGCCGCCACCAACGTGAGCCGCAACATTCTGGCGGCAGCAGCGACGAGCAACAGCGCAAACGATAATCTCTTATGTAGGTCATTCCAGTTATCTGCTGAGCGCCTGGCCGTGTACAAGCGGAAGCTGCAGCGTGGGATCGGCTGTGACGTGTTACTTCAAGCCAAGCGGACCATCGTGATTTCATTCAACGAAGTGAAGTCTGCAGCCCCGCCCATGGTACCAGACCCAAGCGACCTCTGAGCAAGAAATCCGGCCATAAAGGCCGCCACCAACGTGAGCCGCAACATTCTGGCGGCAGCAGTGACGAGCAACAGCGCAAACGATAATCTCTTCTGTACGTCATTCCAGTTATCTGCTGAGCGCCTGGCCGTGTACAAGCGGAAGCTGCAGCATGGGATCGGCTCTGACGTGTTACTTCAAGCCAAGCGGACCATCGTGATTTCATTCAACGAAGTGAAGTCTGCAGCCCCGCCCGTGGTACCAGACCCAAGCGACCTCTGAGCAAGAAATCCTGCCATAAAGGCCGCCACCAACGTGAGCCGCAACATTCTGGCGGCAGCAGCGACGAGCAACAGCGCAAACGATAATCTCTTCTGTACGTCATTCCAGTTATCTGCTGAGCGCCTGGCCGTGTACAAGCGGAAGCTGCAGCATGGGATCGGCTGTGACGTGTTACTTCAAGCCAAGCGGACCATCGTGATTTCATTCAACGAAGTGAAGTCTGCAGCCCCGCCCGTGGTACCAGACCCAAGCGACCTCTGAGCAAGAAATCCTGCCATAAAGGCCGCCACCAACGTGAGCCGCAACATTCTGGCGGCAGCAGCTGACGAGCAACAGCGCAAACGATAATCTCTTCTGTACGTCATTCCAGTTATCTGCTGAGCGCCTGGCCGTGTACAAGCGGAAGCTGCAGCATGGGATCGGCTCTGACGTGTTACTTCAAGCCAAGCGGACCATCGTGATTTCATTCAACGAAGTGAAGTCTGCAGCCCCGACCCGTGGTACCAGACCCAAGCGACCTCTGAGCAAGAAATCGCCGCCATAGAGGCCGCCTACCAACGTGAGCCGCAGCATTCTGGCGGCAGCAGTGACGAGCAACAGCGCAAACGATAATCTCTTCTGTACGTCATTTCAGTTATCTGCTGAGCGCCTGGCCGTGTACAAGCGGAAGCTGCAGCATGGGATCGGCTCTGACGTGTTACTTCAAGCCAAGCGGACCATCGTGATTTCATTCAACGAAGTGAAGTCTGCAGCCCCGCCCGTGGTACCAGACCCAAGCGACCTCTGAGCAAGAAATCCTGCCATAAAGGCCGCCACCAACGTGAGCCGCAACATTCTGGCGGCAGCAGCGACGAGCAACAGCGCAAACGATAATCTCTTCTGTACGTCATTTCAGTTATCTGCTGAGCGCCTGGCCGTGTACAAGCGGAAGCTGCAGCATGGGATCGGCTCTGACGTGTTACTTCAAGCCAAGCGGACCATCGTGATTTCATTCAACGAAGTGAAGTCTGCAGCCCCGCCCGTGGTACCAGACCCAAGCGACCTCTGAGCAAGAAATCCTGCCATAAAGGCCGCCACCAACGTGAGCCGCAACATTCTGGCGGCAGCAGTGACGAGCAACAGCGCAAACGATAATCTCTTCTGTACGTCATTTCAGTTATCTGCTGAGCGCCTGGCCGTGTACAAGCGGAAGCTGCAGCATGGGATCGGCTCTGACGTGTTACTTCAAGCCAAGCGGACCATCGTGATTTCATTCAACGAAGTGAAGTCTGCAGCCCCGCCCGTGGTACCAGACCCAAGCGACCTCTGAGCAAGAAATCCTGCCATAAAGGCCGCCACCAACGTGAGCCGCAACATTCTGGCGGCAGCAGCGACGAGCAACAGCGCAAACGATAATCTCTTCTGTACGTCATTCCAGTTATCTGCTGAGCGCCTGGCCGTGTACAAGCGGAAGCTGCAGCGTGGGATCGGCTCTGACGTGTTACTTCAAGCCAAGCGGACCATCGTGATTTCATTCAACGAAGTGAAGTCTGCAGCCCCGCCCGTGGTACCAGACCCAAGCGACCTCTGAGCAAGAAATCCTGCCATAAAAGCCGTCACCAACGTGAGCCGCAACATTCTGGCGGCAGCAGCGACGAGCAACAGCGCAAACGATAATCTCTTCTGTACGTCATTTCAGTTATCTGCTGAGCGCCTGGCCGTGTACAAGCGGAAGCTGCAGCATGGGATCGGCTCTGACGTGTTACTTCAAGCCAAGCGGACCATCGTGATTTCATTCAACGAAGTGAAGTCTGCAGCCCCGCCCGTGGTACCAGACCCAAGCGACCTCTGAGCAAGAAATCCTGCCATAAAAGCCGCCACCAACGTGAGCCGCAACATTCTGGCGGCAGCAGCGACGAGCAACAGCGCAAACGATAATCTCTTCTGTACGTCATTTCAGTTATCTGCTGAGCGCCTGGCCGTGTACAAGCGGAAGCTGCAGCATGGGATCGGCTGTGACGTGTTACTTCAAGCCAAGCGGACCATCGTGATTTCATTCAACGAAGTGAAGTCTGCAGCCCCGCCCGTGGTACCAGACCCAAGCGACCTCTGAGCAAGAAATCCTGCCATAAAGGCCGCCACCAACGTGAGCCGCAACATTCTGGCGGCAGCAGCGACGAGCAACAGCGCAAACGATAATCTCTTATGTAGGTCATTTCAGTTATCTGCTGAGCGCCTGGCCGTGTACAAGCGGAAGCTGCAGCGTGGGATCGGCTGCTGACGTGTTACTTCAAGCCAAGCGGACCATCGTGATTTCATTCAACGAAGTGAAGTCTGCAGCCCCGCCCATAGTACCAGACCCAAGCGACCTCTGAGCAAGAAATCCTGCCATAAAGGCCGCCACCAACGTGAGCCGCAACATTCTGGCGGCAGCAGTGACGAGCAACAGCGCAAACGATAATCTCTTCTGTACGTCATTTCAGTTATCTGCTGAGCGCCTGGCCGTGTACAAGCGGAAGCTGCAGCATGGGATCGGCTCTGACGTGTTACTTCAAGCCAAGCGGACCATCGTGATTTCATTCAACGAAGTGAAGTCTGCAGCCCCGCCCGTGGTACCAGACCCAAGCGACCTCTGAGCAAGAAATCCTGCCATAAAGGCCGCCACCAACGTGAGCCGCAACATTCTGGCGGCAGCAGCGACGAGCAACAGCGCAAACGATAATCTCTTATGTAGGTCATTCCAGTTATCTGCTGAGCGCCTGGCCGTGTACAAGCGGAAGCTGCAGCGTGGGATCGGCTGTGACGTGTTACTTCAAGCCAAGCGGACCATCGTGATTTCATTCAACGAAGTGAAGTCTGCAGCCCCGCCCATGGTACCAGACCCAAGCGACCTCTGAGCAAGAAATCCGGCCATAAAGGCCGCCACCAACGTGAGCCGCAACATTCTGGCGGCAGCAGTGACGAGCAACAGCGCAAACGATAATCTCTTCTGTACGTCATTCCAGTTATCTGCTGAGCGCCTGGCCGTGTACAAGCGGAAGCTGCAGCATGGGATCGGCTCTGACGTGTTACTTCAAGCCAAGCGGACCATCGTGATTTCATTCAACGAAGTGAAGTCTGCAGCCCCGCCCGTGGTACCAGACCCAAGCGACCTCTGAGCAAGAAATCCTGCCATAAAGGCCGCCACCAACGTGAGCCGCAACATTCTGGCGGCAGCAGTGACGAGCAACAGCGCAAACGATAATCTCTTCTGTACGTCATTCCAGTTATCTGCTGAGCGCCTGGCCGTGTACAAGCGGAAGCTGCAGCATGGGATCGGCTCTGACGTGTTGCTTCAAGCCAAGCGGACCATCGTGATTTCATTCAACGAAGTGAAGTCTGCAGCCCCGCCCGTGGTACCAGACCAAGCGACCTCTGAGCAAGAAATCCTGCCATAAAGGCCGCCACCAACGTGAGCCGCAGCATTCTGGCGGCAGCAGCAACGAGGCAACAGCGCAAACGATAATCTCTTATGTAGGTCATTCCAGTTATCTGCTGAGCGCCTGGCCGTGCAGGCGGAGCTGCAGCGTGGGATTGGCTGTGACGTGTTACTTCAATCAACGGACCATCGTGATTTCATTCAACGAAGTGAAGTCTGCAGCCCCGCCCGTGGTACCAGACCCAAGCGACCTCTGAGCAAGAAATCCGGCCATAAAGGCCGCCACCAACGTGAGCCGCAACATTCTGGCGGCAGCAGTGACGAGCAACAGCGCAAACGATAATCTCTTCTGTACGTCATTCCAGTTATCTGCTGAGCGCCTGGCCGTGTACAAGCGGAAGCTGCAGCATGGGATCGGCTCTGACGTGTTACTTCAAGCCAAGCGGACCATCGTGATTTCATTCAACGAAGTGAAGTCTGCAGCCCCGCCCGTGGTACCAGACCCAAGCGACCTCTGAGCAAGAAATCCTGCCATAAAGGCCGCCACCAACGTGAGCCGCAGCATTCTGGCGGCAGCAGCGACGAGCAACAGCGCAAACGATAATCTCTTCATGTACGTCATTTCAGTTATCTGCTGAGCGCCTGGCCGTGTACAAGCGGAAGCTGCAGCATGGGATCGGCTGTGACGTGTTACTTCAAGCCAAGCGGACCATCGTGATTTCATTCAACGAAGTGAAGTCTGCAGCCCCGCCCGTGGTACCAGACCCAAGCGACCTCTGAGCAAGAAATCCTGCCATAAAGGCCGCCACCAACGTGAGCCGCAACATTCTGGCGGCAGCAGCGACGAGCAACAGCGCAAACGATAATCTCTTCTGTACGTCATTTCAGTTATCTGCTGAGCGCCTGGCCGTGTACAAGCGGAAGCTGCAGCATGGGATCGGCTCTGACGTGTTACTTCAAGCCAAGCGGACCATCGTGATTTCATTCAACGAAGTGAAGTCTGCAGCCCCGCCCGTGGTACCAGACCCAAGCGACCTCTGAGCAAGAAATCCTGCCATAAAGGCCGCCACCAACGTGAGCCGCAACATTCTGGCGGCAGCAGCGACGAGCAACAGCGCAAACGATAATCTCTTCTGTACGTCATTCCAGTTATCTGCTGAGCGCCTGGCCGTGTACAAGCGGAAGCTGCAGCATGGGATCGGCTGTGACGTGTTACTTCAAGCCAAGCGGACCATCGTGATTTCATTCAACGAAGTGAAGTCTGCAGCCCCGCCCGTGGTACCAGACCCAAGCGACCTCTGAGCAAGAAATCCTGCCATAAAGGCCGCCACCAACGTGAGCCGCAACATTCTGGCGGCAGCAGTGACGAGCAACAGCGCAAACGATAATCTCTTCTGTACGTCATTTCAGTTATCTGCTGAGCGCCTGGCCGTGTACAAGCGGAAGCTGCAGCATGGGATCGGCTCTGACGTGTTACTTCAAGCCAAGCGGACCATCGTGATTTCATTCAACGAAGTGAAGTCTGCAGCCCCGCCCGTGGTACCAGACCCAAGCGACCTCTGAGCAAGAAATCCTGCCATAAAGGCCGCCACCAACGTGAGCCGCAACATTCTGGCGGCAGCAGCGACGAGCAACAGCGCAAACGATAATCTCTTCTGTACGTCATTTCAGTTATCTGCTGAGCGCCTGGCCGTGTACAAGCGGAAGCTGCAGCATGGGATCGGCTGTGACGTGTTACTTCAAGCCAAGCGGACCATCGTGATTTCATTCAACGAAGTGAAGTCTGCAGCCCCGCCCGTGGTACCAGACCCAAGCGACCTCTGAGCAAGAAATCCTGCCATAAAGGCCGCCACCAACGTGAGCCGCAACATTCTGGCGGCAGCAGCGACGAGCAACAGCGCAAACGATAATCTCTTCTGTACGTCATTCCAGTTATCTGCTGAGCGCCTGGCCGTGTACAAGCGGAAGCTGCAGCATGGGATCGGCTGTGACGTGTTACTTCAAGCCAAGCGGACCATCGTGATTTCATTCAACGAAGTGAAGTCTGCAGCCCCGCCCATGGTACCAGACCCAAGCGACCTCTGAGCAAGAAATCCTGCCATAAAGGCCGCCACCAACGTGAGCCGCAACATTCTGGCGGCAGCAGCGACGAGCAACAGCGCAAACGATAATCTCTTCTGTACGTCATTCCAGTTATCTGCTGAGCGCCTGGCCGTGTACAAGCGGAAGCTGCAGCATGGGATCGGCTGTGACGTGTTACTTCAAGCCAAGCGGACCATCGTGATTTCATTCAACGAAGTGAAGTCTGCAGCCCCGCCCGTGGTACCAGACCCAAGCGACCTCTGAGCAAGAAATCCTGCCATAAAGGCCGCCACCAACGTGAGCCGCAGCATTCTGGCGGCAGCAGCGACGAGCAACAGCGCAAACGATAATCTCTTCTGTACGTCATTCCAGTTATCTGCTGAGCGCCTGGCCGTGTACAAGCGGAAGCTGCAGCATGGGATCGGCTGTGACGTGTTACTTCAAGCCAAGCGGACCATCGTGATTTCATTCAACGAAGTGAAGTCTGCAGCCCCGCCCGTGGTACCAGACCCAAGCGACCTCTGAGCAAGAAATCCTGCCATAAAGGCCGCCACCAACGTGAGCCGCAACATTCTGGCGGCAGCAGCGACGAGCAACAGCGCAAACGATAATCTCTTCTGTACGTCATTTCAGTTATCTGCTGAGCGCCTGGCCGTGTACAAGCGGAAGCTGCAGCATGGGATCGGCTCTGACGTGTTACTTCAAGCCAAGCGGACCATCGTGATTTCATTCAACGAAGTGAAGTCTGCAGCCCCGCCCGTGGTACCAGACCCAAGCGACCTCTGAGCAAGAAATCCTGCCATAAAGGCCGCCACCAACGTGAGCCGCAACATTCTGGCGGCAGCAGCGACGAGCAACAGCGCAAACGATAATCTCTTCTGTACGTCATTTCAGTTATCTGCTGAGCGCCTGGCCGTGTACAAGCGGAAGCTGCAGCATGGGATCGGCTGTGACGTGTTACTTCAAGCCAAGCGGACCATCGTGATTTCATTCAACGAAGTGAAGTCTGCAGCCCCGCCCGTGGTACCAGACCCAAGCGACCTCTGAGCAAGAAATCCTGCCATAAAAGCCGCCACCAACGTGAGCCGCAACATTCTGGCGGCAGCAGCGACGAGCAACAGCGCAAACGATAATCTCTTCTGTACGTCATTCCAGTTATCTGCTGAGCGCCTGGCCGTGTACAAGCGGAAGCTGCAGCATGGGATCGGCTGTGACGTGTTACTTCAAGCCAAGCGGACCATCGTGATTTCATTCAACGAAGTGAAGTCTGCAGCCCCGCCCGTGGTACCAGACCCAAGCGACCTCTGAGCAAGAAATCCTGCCATAAAGGCCGCCACCAACGTGAGCCGCAACATTCTGGCGGCAGCAGCGACGAGCAACAGCGCAAACGATAATCTCTTCTGTACGTCATTTCAGTTATCTGCTGAGCGCCTGGCCGTGTACAAGCGGAAGCTGCAGCATGGGATCGGCTGTGACGTGTTACTTCAAGCCAAGCGGACCATCGTGATTTCATTCAACGAAGTGAAGTCTGCAGCCCCGCCCGTGGTACCAGACCCAAGCGACCTCTGAGCAAGAAATCCTGCCATAAAAGCCGTCACCAACGTGAGCCGCAGCATTCTGGCGGCAGCAGCGACGAGCAACAGCGCAAACGATAATCTCTTCTGTACGTCATTTCAGTTATCTGCTGAGCGCCTGGCCGTGTACAAGCGGAAGCTGCAGCATGGGATCGGCTGTGACGTGTTACTTCAAGCCAAGCGGACCATCGTGATTTCATTCAACGAAGTGAAGTCTGCAGCCCCGCCCGTGGTACCAGACCCAAGCGACCTCTGAGCAAGAAATCCTGCCATAAAAGCCGTCACCAACGTGAGCCGCAACATTCTGGCGGCAGCAGCGACGAGCAACAGCGCAAACGATAATCTCTTCTGTACGTCATTTCAGTTATCTGCTGAGCGCCTGGCCGTGTACAAGCGGAAGCTGCAGCATGGGATCGGCTGTGACGTGTTACTTCAAGCCAAGCGGACCATCGTGATTTCATTCAACGAAGTGAAGTCTGCAGCCCCGCCCGTGGTACCAGACCCAAGCGACCTCTGAGCAAGAAATCCTGCCATAAAAGCCGTCACCAACGTGAGCCGCAGCATTCTGGCGGCAGCAGCGACGAGCAACAGCGCAAACGATAATCTCTTCTGTACGTCATTCCAGTTATCTGCTGAGCGCCTGGCCGTGTACAAGCGGAAGCTGCAGCGTGGGATCGGCTGTGACGTGTTACTTCAAGCCAAGCGGACCATCGTGATTTCATTCAACGAAGTGAAGTCTGCAGCCCCGCCCGTGGTACCAGACCCAAGCGACCTCTGAGCAAGAAATCCTGCCATAAAAGCCGTCACCAACGTGAGCCGCAGCATTCTGGCGGCAGCAGCGACGAGCAACAGCGCAAACGATAATCTCTTCTGTACGTCATTTCAGTTATCTGCTGAGCGCCTGGCCGTGTACAAGCGGAAGCTGCAGCGTGGGATCGGCTGTGACGTGTTACTTCAAGCCAAGCGGACCATCGTGATTTCATTCAACGAAGTGAAGTCTGCAGCCCCGCCCATGGTACCAGACCCAAGCGACCTCTGAGCAAGAAATCCCGCCATAAAAGCCGTCACCAACGTGAGCCGCAGCATTCTGGCGGCAGCAGCGACGAGCAACAGCGCAAACGATAATCTCTTCTGTACGTCATTCCAGTTATCTGCTGAGCGCCTGGCCGTGTACAAGCGGAAGCTGCAGCGTGGGATCGGCTGTGACGTGTTACTTCAAGCCAAGCGGACCATCGTGATTTCATTCAACGAAGTGAAGTCTGCAGCCCCGCCCATGGTACCAGACCCAAGCGACCTCTGAGCAAGAAATCCCGCCATAAAAGCCGTCACCAACGTGAGCCGCAGCATTCTGGCGGCAGCAGCGACGAGCAACAGCGCAAACGATAATCTCTTCTGTACGTCATTTCAGTTATCTGCTGAGCGCCTGGCCGTGTACAAGCGGAAGCTGCAGCGTGGGATCGGCTGTGACGTGTTACTTCAAGCCAAGCGGACCATCGTGATTTCATTCAACGAAGTGAAGTCTGCAGCCCCGCCCATGGTACCAGACCCAAGCGACCTCTGAGCAAGAAATCCTGCCATAAAAGCCGTCACCAACGTGAGCCGCAGCATTCTGGCGGCAGCAGCGACGAGCAACAGCGCAAACGATAATCTCTTCTGTACGTCATTCCAGTTATCTGCTGAGCGCCTGGCCGTGTACAAGCGGAAGCTGCAGCGTGGGATCGGCTGTGACGTGTTACTTCAAGCCAAGCGGACCATCGTGATTTCATTCAACGAAGTGAAGTCTGCAGCCCCGCCCATGGTACCAGACCCAAGCGACCTCTGAGCAAGAAATCCCGCCATAAAAGCCGTCACCAACGTGAGCCGCAGCATTCTGGCGGCAGCAGCGACGAGCAACAGCGCAAACGATAATCTCTTCTGTACGTCATTCCAGTTATCTGCTGAGCGCCTGGCCGTGTACAAGCGGAAGCTGCAGCGTGGGATCGGCTGTGACGTGTTACTTCAAGCCAAGCGGACCATCGTGATTTCATTCAACGAAGTGAAGTCTGCAGCCCCGCCCATGGTACCAGACCCAAGCGACCTCTGAGCAAGAAATCCTGCCATAAAAGCCGTCACCAACGTGAGCCGCAGCATTCTGGCGGCAGCAGCGACGAGCAACAGCGCAAACGATAATCTCTTCTGTACGTCATTTCAGTTATCTGCTGAGCGCCTGGCCGTGTACAAGCGGAAGCTGCAGCGTGGGATCGGCTGTGACGTGTTACTTCAAGCCAAGCGGACCATCGTGATTTCATTCAACGAAGTGAAGTCTGCAGCCCCGCCCATGGTACCAGACCCAAGCGACCTCTGAGCAAGAAATCCCGCCATAAAAGCCGTCACCAACGTGAGCCGCAGCATTCTGGCGGCAGCAGCGACGAGCAACAGCGCAAACGATAATCTCTTCTGTACGTCATTCCAGTTATCTGCTGAGCGCCTGGCCGTGTACAAGCGGAAGCTGCAGCGTGGGATCGGCTGTGACGTGTTACTTCAAGCCAAGCGGACCATCGTGATTTCATTCAACGAAGTGAAGTCTGCAGCCCCGCCCATGGTACCAGACCCAAGCGACCTCTGAGCAAGAAATCCTGCCATAAAAGCCGTCACCAACGTGAGCCGCAGCATTCTGGCGGCAGCAGCGACGAGCAACAGCGCAAACGATAATCTCTTCTGTACGTCATTTCAGTTATCTGCTGAGCGCCTGGCCGTGTACAAGCGGAAGCTGCAGCGTGGGATCGGCTGTGACGTGTTACTTCAAGCCAAGCGGACCATCGTGATTTCATTCAACGAAGTGAAGTCTGCAGCCCCGCCCATGGTACCAGACCCAAGCGACCTCTGAGCAAGAAATCCCGCCATAAAAGCCGTCACCAACGTGAGCCGCAGCATTCTGGCGGCAGCAGCGACGAGCAACAGCGCAAACGATAATCTCTTCTGTACGTCATTCCAGTTATCTGCTGAGCGCCTGGCCGTGTACAAGCGGAAGCTGCAGCGTGGGATCGGCTGTGACGTGTTACTTCAAGCCAAGCGGACCATCGTGATTTCATTCAACGAAGTGAAGTCTGCAGCCCCGCCCATGGTACCAGACCCAAGCGACCTCTGAGCAAGAAATCCTGCCATAAAAGCCGTCACCAACGTGAGCCGCAGCATTCTGGCGGCAGCAGCGACGAGCAACAGCGCAAACGATAATCTCTTCTGTACGTCATTCCAGTTATCTGCTGAGCGCCTGGCCGTGTACAAGCGGAAGCTGCAGCGTGGGATCGGCTGTGACGTGTTACTTCAAGCCAAGCGGACCATCGTGATTTCATTCAACGAAGTGAAGTCTGCAGCCCCGCCCATGGTACCAGACCCAAGCGACCTCTGAGCAAGAAATCCTGCCATAAAAGCCGTCACCAACGTGAGCCGCAGCATTCTGGCGGCAGCAGCGACGAGCAACAGCGCAAACGATAATCTCTTCTGTACGTCATTCCAGTTATCTGCTGAGCGCCTGGCCGTGTACAAGCGGAAGCTGCAGCGTGGGATCGGCTGTGACGTGTTACTTCAAGCCAAGCGGACCATCGTGATTTCATTCAACGAAGTGAAGTCTGCAGCCCCGCCCATGGTACCAGACCCAAGCGACCTCTGAGCAAGAAATCCTGCCATAAAAGCCGTCACCAACGTGAGCCGCAGCATTCTGGCGGCAGCAGCGACGAGCAACAGCGCAAACGATAATCTCTTCTGTACGTCATTCCAGTTATCTGCTGAGCGCCTGGCCGTGTACAAGCGGAAGCTGCAGCGTGGGATCGGCTGTGACGTGTTACTTCAAGCCAAGCGGACCATCGTGATTTCATTCAACGAAGTGAAGTCTGCAGCCCCGCCCATGGTACCAGACCCAAGCGACCTCTGAGCAAGAAATCCTGCCATAAAAGCCGTCACCAACGTGAGCCGCAGCATTCTGGCGGCAGCAGCGACGAGCAACAGCGCAAACGATAATCTCTTCTGTACGTCATTCCAGTTATCTGCTGAGCGCCTGGCCGTGTACAAGCGGAAGCTGCAGCGTGGGATCGGCTGTGACGTGTTACTTCAAGCCAAGCGGACCATCGTGATTTCATTCAACGAAGTGAAGTCTGCAGCCCCGCCCATGGTACCAGACCCAAGCGACCTCTGAGCAAGAAATCCCGCCATAAAAGCCGTCACCAACGTGAGCCGCAGCATTCTGGCGGCAGCAGCGACGAGCAACAGCGCAAACGATAATCTCTTCTGTACGTCATTCCAGGTTGGTTTATTTTACTATCATTCCTAAGGAATTATATCCTTGTCGCTGCTGCTGCCTGCTGTGTCTGCTATTTGGTCTATGCACGTTATCAAAGATGACCGATACGTTGTGTTTGAAATGCCAAGAGGAAATCCTCGATGATGAGCAGTCAATTACGTGTAGTGAATGCGGTTACACGTATCATTGCGGTAGCTGTGCGGGAGTCTCTGAAGTAACATTAAAAACAAAGGGCGAGACGTACCGCAACGCGTGGAAATGCCCCACTTGTCGAACCTCAAAGTTTAAGAGTGGCGCGACCAACAAACCGAAATTGGATGTCGACGTATCGACCATGTTAGCTTCCATGAACAGCAAATTAGATGAACTCTTAGATCTCAAAGAAACTGTTGGAGGCATCGAAGCATCCATTAGCATGATGTCGGCAAAATATGATGAAATATTAAAAAGTGTCAAAGAACAGAGGGAGGACATTAAACAACTAAAAAGTAAAGTGGCGGAACTCGAGGGAAAAGACAATGGTGAGGAGGTGAAGAGGCTCAGGAGTGAACTTCATGACCTGGAATGGAGAAACCGAAAGCTCAACCTCGAATTTCACGGTATAGCACAGACGAAAGACGAGGATCTAATGAGCAAAATAAACGAAATAGCTCCTAGCCTAGAACTGCCTGAGTTAGCTGAAGCCGAAGTAACAGCCATTCACCGACTGCCCTCAAAGCCAGATAAGATTCCCGGCATTATTGTCCGCTTTGCTTCGCAAACAACACGGGATGCATGGTTGAGCAGGAGGGGAAAGTTACGAAACAGTGGAAAGAAGTACTTCATCAATGAAAACCTGACTAAGCAAAATCGTGAACTGCTAGCCAAGGCAAAAGAATGGACGAAGGGAAAAGGCTTCATGTACGTATGGCACAGGAATGGAAAAGTGTTTATCAGGCGTAAAGATGGTGATGACGCCTATGTGATAAGAAGCGAAGATGATCTGCAAGCGATTCATTCGTAGATCGAGGTCTATATCGCCTAGATAACTAGAGCCTTCGCAATTCATGAAAGATTCACCGTACGTATTTCCCGCTGATTTTTCACAATATCTTGAACGCAGTTTTGAGTCGTCACTGAAAGTTTTTCATTTAAATGCAAGGTCTGCTAAAAATAAAGTAACCGATCTCGAGTGTCTTTTTAGCCAGTTTTCAATTAAATTCAATATAATTATGTTTACCGAGACATGGTATTCTGAGGAAGAAGATGTGTTTAGTCTGCCATCTTACAACCACCACTGTTTAAATCGTGTTTCTAATCGTGGCGGAGGTGTATGTTTGTTGATTGAAGAAAGCATCAAAACCGAATTATTATCTACTTTTTGTACTATGACAAAGGATTATGAAGTGTTATCTCTAGTGGCGGAAAATATGCTTATATCTGTGGTTTACCGCCCACCGGATGGCAATATTAACAATTTTCTTGTGTATTTTGAGGGGCTTTTGGGATTCGGTAGTGATAATAACTTGAATGTAATCATTGGAGGAGATTTTAATATTAACATGCTACTTGATAATACGCCTAGAACTGAGTTTGATATATTACTTTCTACGTATGGATACGCTAATATAATAACTCGACCAACAAGAATTACAGTGCACACGGAAACTCTTATTGACCTTTTTATTACAAACATTGATCACACATGTCTGAAAGGTGGTATACTCACCACCCATATAAGCGATCACCTACCTATATTCCTATGCGTAAATGATAGTCTTTGTCACAAAAAAATGCAGAGTCATATAGACACTTTCAGCATATCACCCCTTCTAATCTGGACGTGTTTCGTAATGATATTGAAAATGCTGACTGGAACAACGTTCTTGCCGCAACAGACCCTGATATAGCTTACGATACGTTCCTAGAAAGTTTTAAACGCCTCTATACAAAAAATTTTCCTTACAAAAAAACTAAAAATCGCGTAGAATCCGAAAACCGTGGATTACCCCAAGTCTTCTATCCAAAATTAATGAAAAAAACAAGTTATTTCAAAGATTTAACAAATCAAGAAATGAAGATGATTTGACAAAGTTTAAAGCTTATCGCAACCAGTTAACAAAGGAACTAAGAGCCGCTAAGGAACGGTATTATCACAATAGTTTCAGATCCTCAGCTGGACGCATTGATGTTATTTGGAAAAAAGTTAATTCAATTAGACAAAATAATCAGAACCATGAGAGCATAGATAGATTGAATATTAACGGAGAAGAAGTTAAAGATACTGCTTTAGCTAATGTATTTAATGATTACTTTGTAAATCTAGTTTCTCTGGCTTATGACGATAAGGCTTGCGAGTACATTAAATATAGAAACTTAAATTCAATATTCTTGGATCCCGTTAGCGATTCCGAGGTCTTTAATGTAATTATGAACTTAAATAATACATGCAGTAGAGATGCGGATGATATCCAAATTAGGCCTGTAAAATATGTATTAGACTTAGTTGTGCACTGTTTAACTCATATATATAACTTGTGTTTATCTGCAGGTATATTTCCAAAACGTATGCAGATTGCCAAAGTTTCTGTACTTCATAAGAAAGGTGATAAGAATGACATTAATAACTATAGACCTGTTTCCATACTTCCCGTGTTTTCAAAAGGGCTTGAAAAACTTATTCATGTAAGATTGTCCAACTTTTTCGACAAGCATCAACTCATTACAAGGTCGCAGTTTGGATTTCAAAAACATCGTTCTACGGAACTTGCCTTACTCGAAGAAAAGGAGTTTATCTTACGCAATTTAGAGGATAAGAAACTTGTTTTGGGTGTTTATATTGATTTTACTAAAGCTTTTGATTATTTAAACCACGAATTATTATTACAAAAACTCGAATTGTATGGTGTTCGTGGGCAAGCCTTGCATCTACTACGGTCCTATCTCGAAAATCGGAAACAATATGTGTGTTGTGGTAACTTTTGTTCTAATATAAAACCAATTTTCTCAGGGGTACCACAGGGAAGTATTTTAGGGCCATTTCTTTTTAACGTCTATGTAAATGATATAGTAAATATTGACCAATCTGTTAAATATGTAATGTATGCAGACGATACAACACTTTTTTATGCTGCTGATAATGTGGAAGAGGTTGTGTCAAAAATTAATTTAGTATTAGATAAAATATCATCATGGACCGACAGGAACGCTTTAAAGATAAATACTAGCAAAACTAAAGCTATTATATTTCGAACAAAACATAAAACTATTCCATCAATATGTAGGATAACCTTAAACTCAGTTGACATCGAATTGGTAGATGATTTTAAAACACTTGGTGTAGTGTTTTCCCATAATATGACCTGGGACCATCATATTGCGTATCTAAATAAAAAGCTATCTAAGGTTGTAGGGCTGATATGCCGGCACCGGTATATACTTCCAACATCAATTAAACTCTTGTTATATAAATCGTTATTTTATTCTCATTTAAATTACTGTTCCTTAGTCTGGGGTACGACCACAATAACAAACTTGGAGAAAGTACACTTAATTCAAAAAAGAATGCTAAGAACTATTGCAAATGCGCCATATTTGTCGCATACAGAAAACTTGTTCAAAATTTATAATGTACTGAGTATCAAAAATATGTATAGCTATAAACTATCCACAAGCCTTAAAAAGAATTGCAACATAACACCTCTTCCTTGGTAACTTTGTCAAATTTACAAAAACATGTTGTAAAGTATCAAACTCGTAACCCCGATTATTGGCAAATACCAACGTGCCGATTGAATGTTGGCAAAGAAATGTTAACCTACCGAGTCCCAAGACTTCTCAATTCACTAATTTTTTACAACATTGATATAGATAAATTGAGTTTAAATGAATTACGTACTGTAATGTATAGCTTTGATATAGTGTACTGATATTAAGTTTTGTATATACTTCGATGTTGTATCTATATGTTCTCGGTAAATTGTTAATCTGGAAATTCCTCCTCATGTCCATGTATTTGTATCTATTATGTAAACGTAGATTTTGTATATTTATATGCTTTGAAGGTTAACAGGATAATTAATATTCGTTGAATGCGCTTGTTCATTGATTGAATGCCTTTGTGTTTTATTTTGTTCCCTCTGACTGCTGCTGAATGTCACTGGGGCCGAGAGCTCGTCAAGCCGTCTATCGCGGCTTTTATTCTCGGCCCCTTCATTACCTGTAATGGGAAATGAAAATAAAGCTTATTATTATTATTATTATTATTATGAAAGGATAAGACATCGAGGATGGGGACGAAAACAGGACTTGTTTCATTCAGCAGCAACATAGAAAGACACAAAATATAAAACGCCCCCCCCCCCCCCCCACCACACACACACGTTTTAGCGATCTCGATAAAGAAAAAGATCAAATCGGCGAAGTAAAAAAAAATTACTATAAATTTAAAACTTTAAAAAGCACTAGCGTCAAAACGAGGTATTGGTAATCTAGTCGTCTCTGCTGTTAGGAATTCGATCTTTGTCTTTGTCAGTGATAATGATGGTGCAGAAACATTGTTGTTGGCAGTCCCAAAGGGAAATGTACTATAAATTTAAAAGTTTAAAGAGCACTAGCGTCACGATGAGGTATCAGTAATCTAGTCATCTCTGGTGTTAGGAATGCGACCTCTGTCTTTGTCAAAGACAATGAAGGTGTATAAATGTTGTTGTTGACAGTCCCCATGGCAAATGGTTCAATGATTTTTCTCCCAAATTTGTTGTTGTTCCCGCCCAGTATTCTAGTATAAGAGAAATACGAAGTAGAGTCATCGCACGTGCGGCTGTGAACGACGATTGGGTGAAAGGCCTAATTTGAAGCCTTTAATGTCTCAAGTTATGCTCTCTGAGTCGATGCTTATGCCATCTCCCAGTCTGTCCAATGTACTGACTGTCGCATATTAGTAAAATTTTATAAACCTTTCTTTCTTCGCACTCGGCAAACATTTTGGCATGTTTATAATTGCACCCTCCTAGACTGTCGCTCTCATTTACCTTTTTACACATCTACATAAGGCGCATACGACAGGAAAAAACCACACTCGTGTCGAACTCGTATCACATGTTTATCTCCGCTAATTAAAAAGTTAATTAACATATATTAGTTAATCCACAAAGTGATTGTGATGATTATCCCCCTGTAATATGATCTCCTGGCCGAATAATTCACCTGCACCATCCACATCAGTATAGATATCTGGCCTTTTTATAAACATATATGTTAATCATAAAACAAAGATTCTGTATAGAAGTACAGATTTCATTCAGCAAGGTTTTTAAGATACATATATCATACTATGTTTTCGAGCACTATACAAAAACACAATGAGTTATTTGGGGTGAAGGATTCAACTTCGGGTGATCAACATTTCCAAATACATATGTAAAAATGTTCTGATTAAATTGTACCGCTATATGTGAAGATGCATTGGTTTTACAATTCATCTAAAGCCTAACGCAAAAAAAAATCATAAGTTCACTAAGTGATTTCGAATTTAAAACCTGTCTGGTACTTTTGAAATTCCCTGATGCTAAACATTATCATCTAAAAGCTAAACAAGGCCCTGCCCTCAGCCCTCTTGTCAAAATGATTTGGACCCCGTAAATATTATTTCTTCGAGTTCACCAGCATAAATAAAGGAAGCTCTCCAAAAGTGACCCATTCCTTTGGAATCTTCCCCAGTAACTGACAAGATATAAAGCATTGTAGGGTGAAACAACACTAATGGCGTCTAGGCCTTGTCGCAAACATAAATTAATATTCGTAAGCATGCAGTTTCAAAATATATTATACCGTTTAGTGTTTAGTCTGAGTATCTGTATCATGTGTTATTATCTCATGATCAATGGGCTGCTTTCACGCGATATGGCTCCAAGTACTATTAGCATAGGTCGTAGCCTAGCGACGTTAGAAGTTAGAAAGGCATTCCTCTTATTTATAAAACAAACTGAACAAGATTGATTTTATAATTGAGATAAACTCACTTTAAGAGAACTGGATACTGACAAAACTCACGTTATAGAATACCCAGGAATACGAAATATTTTTCACAGCTGAATTATGTTATCAGAACGCATATGACAACCAAGTTTGTAGTCTTATAAGAAATTACAAAACGAAGTTGGAAACCATATATTATACACAAAAATACCCTTTCACAGCGTTGTAAAATCTTTCGAAATCCTCAAAGAAGGAACACCTACGTTTTTTTTTAGATAAAGAAAATAAGGAAAAACGTAACAAAAGAAGAATTGGGTGCCCGCATTTGGGGGTTAAAGAGACTGCCTCCTGCAGAACAGACTTCGATCTCTGAAAAAGAAATAACGCTTCAGGGAACAGCCGAAGGTCACAGCGCATTCACTGCTACCATTTCTCAAACTCAAATCAATTTTTCGATTTCTAATCCGCATCACTTCAGACGCAGATCACGAAAAGCAAATGGAAAAGGGGAGCGTGTTTTGTATATCGACTTTGAGTTACTTTCTTCCAGACTTCCGATGCTCGTTTTTCCTATGCGCCATCTGCCTCTTTTCTTTTTCTTTGAAAATTTACATATTATTTTGAAGTTCAAAACACCGATGTTTTCATGCGTCTGTTCTCCCCAAGTTTGACAGCTTCATTATCAAGCCAGCAATCGAAGAAATAATAAGGACATGCTCTTTACCTTTGAAGTGTCATCACACGCCATTTTTCGCAATTGTTTTTATATGCACAAGCTTATCACGTATGACGTCACATCCAAGCTCGGCGCTTATTGGTTGATTTTTTTAACATGTAACCACTATTATTTTCGGCATTTTTATTCCAGGAGCTGCAATCAAGTAAACATGCCATGCGTTAAGGTTAGCGGCGAAACTAACCGATGAATAGTGAATAGACATACGCGACGATTAAGGCTGAACACCCCGCACGAGCGCAAGCAAGCATCAGCGAAGTTGCGGTATACCGGAACGTTCCATACAGTGTTGTAGGCGTTGTCATACAGGATAAAAAGTTTTGCAGCGTAAAGGCACGACTACTGGTGTATAGGTCGTTATCTGCATCTCTTTTACGATATAGAATCACACTATGTGGACACTGTTCTCCATACAAGACAAATGCAATAGACAGAATTTTAAAACATATGGTTAAAAATATTAAATACGGAAGTCCGTACGGAACATTAAATATAGAAGATAAAGCAAAGAAGCTCCACATTTTATTTAAAAGAAATTTTCATAGGTATGTTACGTTTATAAATTATTTCTCTGATTCTACGTTCAAGGTACCAGTGGACAACACTAGGGATTTAAGGCGTACAGAAAGGTTTAAAATCCCCGAAATTTACACATGATATGGGAAAAGAAGTAAAACTCACTATATTCCCACCTTATTTAATGAGCTCACCGTGCCTTTATTTAAAATAAATTCGATAAAAGTACTAAAAAATAAATAAAAAATGGTCCCTCTGATTACCTATTTAGGAGACACCAGCTGAACAAACCAAGCTTACAAATGTAGAGGAGGACGAGAGAGACGCATTCAACTGCTGGCCTCTCTCATTACCTACTTAAACACTGCTTTACTTTGATCCCTGTATACCTGCCTCATTATGTTTTTATTAGTTGGTGTTCATTTTGTTTTGTGCCGAATTTGGGCTCTGTTTTGTATTAATGTTGGTATCAATGGCCACATTATACTGGTTCGATTTTTTATCATGCTGCATGGATGTGTATTTCGCTGGATTATCTGGTCCTACGCACAAGCAGGATACTGCTTTTGTAGGCCGGCATTATTTATATGTGTTTGTAAAGTGACCAAAAACATTATTAGTAATATTATTATTATAGAAAAGTTATGAAATACGTCGCTGGTTACTTTCAAATAAAAAGAACTCGTTACGCGCATATGATACATCAAAATAAGAGAAACGCGTTACCGTTACCGATAAAAAGTAACTTACATTATATATCGGTACTTTTTCAATTATGAATTAAGACATTTTACAACTTGACGTTACACCTATGCATAAGCGCCGTATTTCAAGAAACATTACATCCATACAGAAACTGAGTATATTATACGTTCTTTCTTCATGGTTTCACCAAAATACACACACAAAAAAATGCAACGAGTACGTTACCGGAAAAAGTAAGGCGTTACCTGCGACGCCGATATTTGGAACGTGTTACCGCCACACTGGTTTCACAAGCAACACAAATGCCAGGCAGTTTGCTATGCATTTTTGTTAGGCGAGTGATTATTTTAGCCGCTGATATCAAACGCACAAAAACGACCAGTCACCGCGACGTTGAAATTTTGGACGCTACATGATTTGCTCTATCTAACCTTAGTGCCGGTAGCGCACAAAATTCTTGCAAAGAAGACTACAGGAAATTTTTAGTGCTCCTCCCATGACGCCACGGGCGGAGATTATCAAGCAGCGCGATTGAGCGCTGTGACTAAAGAAGCGTACGTGGATCGACCGTTGTAACGGCGCGCTTTTACTGAAACGCGTGTGTTATCAGCTAGTATAAAAGCTGTGTGCAACAATTGGACTAGAAATCAAATTTTATTCCACAAGCAAAATATTACACCTCAGAATGATAGGTTACGTAAGGCATCGAGGTATAAATATAAGGCCGTGTCAAGAAAGATGGCATTGTTTTCAAGCAGTGGAGTATTAATTGCTGGGAGAATGTAGATTTTATGCAGAATAATTTTTACAATACGGCAATAGAGGGATTGGATGACACGCGGCACAGCAAGGATAGCTCTAACAATCAGATAGGCAATAAAACCTAGTCGTCCGAGTTTTCGGGGTTTAGTTATTATTAATTATTTTCCCCTCAGATTTGGTGTTTTTCTGGGTCAGTCGGAACAAAGGTTCCGTTTTAGTATGCTCATGGCGATGCAAACGGAGAACGAATGCGGTTTTCCCGAACTTCCAGGACACACGCATGAAGCCGGAATGCCCTGTTTTTTAAAAGCAGTTTTTTTTTGTCTTTTTTTTTTGGGGGGGGTATTTTGGGGGATTGCACCTCTATAAAAAGTCACACAGTTTTTTTAATAACAGTTGCAATCTCTGAATGTATTGTATTAAGCTTCCATACTTTTTAATTTCGAACTATCATCTGCTTCTCGTATTTTATTGGAAATTTTCAAAACGTGAAATTATAGTCTATTTTTTAAGATAATGCTACCTTGATGTAGAGGGGTAGACAGAATAAAATATCTCAATATCAATCATAACAAGCTGCCCGCCGGTGCACGAAATCGTTGAGATAATCAGAATTAGTGAATCTGAGAGATACAAACCAACGGCTCTTCTAATTAATTGCATGTTTACTGGAGGACAAATTGTCCTAATTTTGAACGAAAATAAAAACTAAAGGTTGGCTAATTTCAAAGACTAGAAATGCTAATCACGAACACAGTGAAGGAGTTCTAAAAAATAGAATGGTTGTCTGTTCTCGTCCCGTGTTTTGTATATTTTAAAATAACCGTAAAAGCAACGCTCTAAAAATATAGGACAGGAGCTTGTTATTTACTTTCCAATAAAAGCCTCAAGTCTACCTCGTAAAGTTATAAACGTTAACAGAATTGAACTTGGATTAAGACGGAAACGGAGCTAGAAAAGGAGGTATAACATAGGAGATGAAAGTAAAAAAGTAGCTTCAGTGCCCGCCGCACGTCTGGAAAAGCCCTGCGCCGGAATCTGAGGGCTGTGTGTCTCCGTGCTGTCAATAACTGCCGACCGCAATTATGGTGGTAAGAAGCCGGGGGAGGGGGGACGGGGGGGGGGGGGCAGGCCCAAGGGAATGAGGTTCTATTTTTGAGCTTGCACGGAGAAGACTCCCATTGTGCAGATGAATTGTGTCCGTTCGAGACCTCTGCGTAATGTGAGCAAAGGCTGGGGCCTTTGCGTTAGCCCTCCGGAGCGATGGAATTCCACGGTGGAGAAAACAAGATGGGGTGTATCCATTATATTAAGGAGATGACGACGTCTGAGTAAAAGAAGCCTACGGCAATAGTGCGTAGACTTGCGTCATCACCAGCATATACGATGAAAGGCACGGATGGTGTAATCTTTTGCTGAGCCTATTTCGTGATAACTGAAAAGACCCGATTCAATACTCTTGCATTTGAGTGCATGCATCTAAACTGCTGAATGGCTCGCTTCTTTATTACAGTGTGGTCGTAATTTTAGCTGCACAGGCACGTGGTTCTTAATCCGACCACATGCACGTGAATGCATGTATTCTGGTCCTGCCACGAGCTTAAAATATGCCTGCACGTATACCCATCTCCTTTCCTTTCCGAAAGCAGAATGATATCTCCTGTGACGCTGTGACAGCTGCTTGTCTACGGGCCAGGCCTAGCAATACGGGAGTTGGTTGGTAAAAACTTTATTGAATGCCTGCAGAGCTTTCGCTGACCGGGCCTAAGTCACCCGCTTGGGGGCGTTGCCGCTGGTCCTCTTTGCCCGACTAGGGGCGTCGAAGTCCTGCCGCTTCACCGCCTCACAGGCCTGCTGGACGGCCCAGAGTTGATCGTCAAGGCTGGGGCTGCACAGGGCAGCGGACAGCCGCGGCGGGAGGGTTCCGGAGTTAGCACCGTGCGGGTCTTTGGTGCAGTCCCAGAGCATGTGGGTTAGCGTGGCTACCTCTTTGCGGCAGACCTTACACGTGTTCGTCGTGTATATTTCGGGAAACATTCTGTGATACTGTGCCGGGTTAGGGTACGTGCGCGTCTGCAGTTGTCTGAGTGCGACCGCCTGTGCCCTGTCCAGCTTGTCGCTGGGCGGAGGGAGTGTCCGTCGGGCCAGGCGGAAGGCCTTGGTGATTTCGTTGTAGCTCGTCATACGGTCCTTGCTGCTGTACCACGGACGACCGTCGCCGGTGCGGTTTGTTAGCTCGCGCGCCCTGGCGTGTGCCGTCTCGTTGCCGTTACGATGCTCCTCGGAGACTTCCCCCACGTGTGCGGGGAACCACAGGAGTCGGGTTGGGGGTTCTGGTTCTCGGTGGACTTGGCGTTGGCTTATGATTCGGGCTGCTCGTAGCGATATCCGTCCTTTGGCGAAGTTCCTGATCACTTGTCTCGAGTCACAGAGGACTGTTTGGCACGCCGGGTCCGTAAGGGCGAGGGCGACTGCTATTTCCTCCGCTTCTTCGGCGCGTTCGCATGTCACGCTTGCCGATATCTTCGTTTCCCCGTCGGAATCGACGACCGCCACGGCAAATCGGGAGCCTCTCTCGTACTCGGCGGCGTCCACGAATCGCGTACCCACATTGTTGCAGTGGGCATTGAGGAGAGCCTTGGCTCGGGCCTCTCTTCTGCCTCGGTTGTACTCCGGGTGAACGTTTCTGGGGATCGGATCGACTCTTATTGTCTGCCGGATCGCGACTGGGATGGTGACTTTGTGGCCCTGCTGTGTGTGGTATCCGATGCCGAGGTTTTCGAGGATGCGGCGGCCAGCGTTCGTGCCGGACAACCTCTCCAGTTGCGAGGTGCGCTGTGCCTCTGCGATTTCGTTCAGCGTGTTGTGGATGCCCAGCTGGAGCAGGCGGTCTGTGCCTGTGGATTCCGGCAGGCCCAAGGCGATCTTGTAAACCCTGCGTATGAGGACGTTGATCTTGTCTTCTTCTTTCCTGTACCAGTTGTGAAAGGCCGCAACGTAAGCGATATGGCAGACGACGAACGAGTGGATGAGTCGCGTGAGGTTCTCCTCCCTCATTCCGCTCCTTCTGTTGGTGATTCTCTTGAGGAGTCTCGTGGCGTTGGACGTCTTGTGTACTAGTTTGGTGACTGCTCCGCCGTTGTGGCCCGTGGCTTCGATTATCATGCCGAGGACTCTGATTTTCGGGACTGTCGGGATGATCGTGCCATCACTCGTGCGTAGACTGATTTCCTCACAGTTTCTTCGGGCTTTAAGTTTGCCCCGTTGTGTGGGGCGGTAGAGCAGGAGTTCTGACTTCTTGGGCGAGCACCGCAGGCCCGTGCCTTGAAGATGGGCCTCTATTGCGTCAATTGCTGACTGCAGCGTCGACTCGATATGACCGTCGCTGCCTCTGTGCACCCAGAGAGTGATGTCGTCAGCGTATATGGTGTGCCGGACGTCTTCGATGTCTTGCAGCTTCTCTGCCACCCCGATCATGACCAGGTTGAAGAGTGTGGGCGAGATGACCGAGCCCTGCGGGGTGCCGGCGCTGCCCAACGTTTGCTCTTCCAGCTGGAGATCTTTTGCCACTAGTACGGCGCGTCTGTCCGTCAGGAAGTCTTTCACGTAGTTGTAAGTGCGCAGGCCGAGGTTTCGTTGTGAAATTTGTCGCAGGATCGCCGAGTGAACGACCTTGTCGAAAGCGCTTTCTAGGTCGAGTCCGAGGATCGCCCTAGTTCCCCTGGTCTTGTTATCCAGCACTTGGTGTTTTAATTGTAACATGGCGTCTTGCGTGCCGAGGTGTTGGCGGAAGCCTATGAGGGACGGTGGGTAGATCCCTTTCTGTTCCAGGTACACTTGCCAGCGGTTCAGCAGTGCGTGCTCCATGACTTTACCGACGCACGATGTCAGCGATATGGGGCGGAGGTTGTCGAGGCTCGGTGGTTTGCCGGGTTTTGGTATTAGGATCATCTTCGCGGTCTTCCACTGGCGCGGGAGGCTGCCTCGCCGCCAGCAGGTGTTGATGTAGTCTGTCAGCTGTTCCATCGAGCGGTCATCGAGATTCTTGAGGGCGCGGTTCGACACCCCGTCGGGGCCCGGTGCCGACCTGCTGTTGAGTTCGTGCAGTGCTGTTCTGATCTCTTCCACGCTGAAGTCTCTGTCTAATTCTTCATTGGGCTCGCCCTTGTACGGGCCGTGCTGCGCGGTCGGGGTCTCCGGAAGGTATTTCGCTCGTAGGCGGGCAGCCACCACATCTTTCCCGCGTTCCCCGATCTCCTTGTGTATCAGGCGTGCGAGATGGTCCCTCTGGTGAGACTTGGTGTTTGTTGCGTCCAGCAGATGCTTTAGTAGGCTCCACGCTTTGCCGTTGTGTAGTTGGCCGTCCACCGCGTTGCACATCTCATCCCACTGCTGGCGGTTGAGCGTGCGGCAGTGCTCCTCGATGCTGCGGTTGAGCTCCGCAACCTTTTTCTGAGTCTCCGGTTGAGTCTCTGTTTCGTCCATCTGGCCAGGATCGAATTCTTCGCCTCAATGAGGTGCGCCAGGCGGCTGTCCATCTTGTCGGTGTCGACGTCGGTCTCGATCGTCTTGGTCGACGCTTTGGCGTCCTCGACTAACTCGCGGGACCACGCTTCGATGTCCGTGATCTCTTCTGCTTCGTGTAGTTGTTGTCGGTCGCGTTGCTTTCTGAAGTCCTCCCAATCCGTCCACGTAAAGGTGCGCTTGCTGCCTTGCATTCTGTCCGGTGTTGGGACGTGTATCTCGATGATCGCGTGGTCGCTGCCCAGGTCAACCGTCGTGTTGCTCCACGTGACGTTCGTCGTCCCCGCGTTTCTGACGAACGTCAGATCCGGGGTCGTGTCCCTGGTGGCCGAGTTGCCCAGTCTTGTCGGGTGCGCCGGGTCCGTGATGAGCGTGAAGTCTAGCTCCTGCGTGTCTTGTGCGAGGTTTCTCCCCTTGGCCGTGCTGTAACCGTAACCCCATGCTGCCTCTGCCGCGTTGAAGTCGCCCCCCGCGATCAGCGTCTGGGACCCGGCGGTCTTGAGTGCCTTCTGGAGCAGCGCCCGGAACCTCTGGCGGCGATTGGACGGGTTGCTGTACACATTTAGAACGAATATGCTCTGCTTCCTGTGTTTGGTCGGTATGAGTTCCACAAACGAATGTTCTACTTGAACGCCGCCAAGTTCGTGGTCGACGAACGTAAGGCCCTTCCTGACGAGCGTGCATAATCCCCTTCCCTCTATCGTGCAGACGTGTTCCCTATAGCCCATTAGGTAGTGTAGTCACTGCGTAGCCTCCACCATGCATCGGGAACGGCCGCTCCTTGGAAGACGGTGTAGGTGGCGCTTTGATCCGGCAGGCTCCGTTCGGGTGCCACACCGGCCGGCAGATTGAGGCACCTTACCGCGCTCGCCAACTAATATCAATACCTCAGAAACAATTATCTGTTTCCAGTGAACTTCCCACGACATGATTTGCGCTCGTAGGTGAATAAAAATGTGGAGCTGGCAGACGACAGTGCTGCGAATCGGCCGGAGCTGGCCGGAGCCAAGCTGGCCAAGCGGCCATAGCCGGAGCCATAGCCGGAACGACGGTGCTGCAAGCGCCAGCGCCACCCGCGGCCGTCTTCCAACGCTGTGCCGCTTCTCCGGCTCTCGCTCGTTACTACCACCGCTTTGCGCCACCAGGTAGCCGAGCGCCTTATTGGCCGATTGGGAGAAAATAGTGGGTAGACCTCAAGGCATCGACACCATTGACGCTCTACCCACTGATCCTTTCAATCGAAGCCAATCAGAGCTCGATGTCGTTCTGACGTCATCGCGAGCTCCATGTGCAACGTTATTAGATTAGCTCAGTTACGGAACTGCTCATAGACGCTGCATGCACGAACAGTACCCCCCCCCCTCACTCACCACGACTCGCCCGGCGTCGCTCGACGCGCCGCCGGACGGCTGCTTTGGTAACTGAATCGGGATACGTTCGTTTCAACGTTACTAGAAACGTAAAAACCAACGGAAAAAAACTCTTTTTGTAGTAACTTTTATTGGAGTTTAGTACAAAATGAGGGGCGCGTGATGTTTTCTAAAATCTTTAGTTTGCAAGGTTTTGCAGCACAATTAATATTGTTTTTATACAACCATGCCTCAGCGGTGATTTCAGGTAGCGCGTCCCGACCTAGGCGCATCTTAACTTCGGTGGTATTTCGCGGCGCGTCCGCTGGGGAGACGGGGGTGGCACCCCTGTAACCTCTTTCCACCGTATCTGTTTCGGCTCCGAAATGGCCGATTGAAGCCAAAATAGATGTCACGTGCAGTTCCTCGAGTGACCGCTGCGGGAGAAATGGCGGCGTTGTGATCGCCATTCGGCGCTTCAGCTGTGCTCTTTGGAACGCACAGTTATGAAACGAAAATATAGATGGCGCTTCGAACGACGGCAGGCGGATTGAAGTGAGTGAGGGGGGGTACCCCTTCCGCGGGAGTTCCACAACTGAGGTAATCTAGTAACGTTGGCTCCTGCGGAAGAAGCAGAGCGACTTGTTCTTCGCATAGCCATCTCACTTGCCCTCCCTGGCCACGACCGTGTGCACCCGACCGCTGTCCTCCTATCTAGAAAATGTTCGCTAGACCCGCCTCCCACCACTTTTTAGAGCTGAGCTCTTAGGCGCCCGTTTCAGGCTTGAGCGGCGTCGCCTTCGGCGTCGCCGTCGGTGTCGGCGTAACTGAGCGTTGCATTACGGGACGTTTCCCATAATGACGTCACTCGTGACGTCAGCGCGTGTTGCATTATGAGGAAGTTTCCCCGCTAAACTTAGCAGAATGAAATTCCTCGTTAAATGTAGCGAAACAATTTTCCCTGCTAAATTTGGCGGAAAACACAACCCGCTAAATTTAAAATAAAATTTTTCCGGTAAGTTTAGCAGGAATAATTCCCCGCTAAATTTAGCGAAAAATGTCATCGCTAGGGAGAATTTAGCGAAAAATTCTCCCGCTATATTTAGTGGGAAATATTTCCCGCTAAGTTTGGCGGGAAAAATCGACCGTTAATTTTAGCAGAAACATTTCCCCGCTGGATTTAGCGGAACAATTTCCCCACGAAATTTGGCGGGGAATTCAGCAAACATTTCCCGCTAAATGGGAGGGGAAGCACGAGAGAAGGAGTGGAGGGTACGGATGAGGAGGAGGGGTATACTCTCCTCTCCGTTCCTTCCCCTTCCTACTCTTCAAGAGCTGTGCTCTGATTCGGCGTTACAGGGGATTGTAAACAGTCTTTCATTTTTATGAAGTTTCCGTATGAATAATTTAAACTCCGACTTCGATTTTAGAGTTGGCCCTCTCATCTCCTTGTTGTCCTCGTTGAGAAGCGGTGGCGGACGCTCTCGTCACAGCGTCATCTCGTTGTCGACGCGCTCTATTCGAGCGCTTACTTGTAGGATTATTTTCGGACTCTTGGCGCGTCCCTTACCGTCCCTCGGGCGCGCCTTGGGCGCCCGCCGGTGAGCGGGTGCCTTCCCGCGAGTCTGCGGACCTCTGCTAAATCCGCTTTTGCAAATCTAGCGGGAAATTTCCCCGCTAAATCTAGCGGGGAAATTTCCCCGCTAAATCTAGCGGAAAATTTTCCTGCTAGATTTAGCGGGGAAACTCCCCTTTCCCGAGGTCACGTGACCCCAGGCCACGTGACCCCTGACTCCCTGAGGTCACGTGACCCCCCCCCCCGTGCCTCCCCCTGCTCCTCAAGAGCTGCGCCTAATTCGGCGTTACAGGGAGTTCTAAACGGCTTTCATTTTTTACTATGTTTTTTTTTTTATCCTGATGTCATGGCAGTAGTAAGACCATCAACACGGTTCGAGGGGAAGTATCTATTGGGATCTCTGCGATGTGGGTCAAATTCTTCCCCTGCTGAATGTTGCGTCAGCATCGAGTTGTGACTAATGTTGTGTCCCCACAATCTGTACAAGCAATTGTAACGTAAAAGATTTGTCCCGAAGCGGGTACTAAGACGTAGTCCAACCGAGTGATTTCTGCGCTTTGATCAGACATACACCGATCACAGCGGGAGCAGGCGGTCCTTGATTGTACTTCTGTGATACAAGAAATGTCGAGTACTTGCCGGATTCCTGCGAGTACGAAAAAATCAGCTGCGGTTCGTTCCCTGGCGGGCAGTTTTGCACACCAGCCGTGCGGGCCGTCCCTTTCCCAAAAATGTATGTTTTTTTTTGTTTGTTTTATGACACCCGATGCGTAGAAGATTGCCTAAGTCACACCAATTCACAATGGCCACGGTCCCCGCGTAGACCTGTTGTCACCATATCGGCCTATATTGCCTCCACGTCAATTCTCTGTCGCACCTTCGAGCGCATCCTGAACACAATGCTTTATGCCCATCTTGAGGAGAATCGACTGTTGCCCCCGGCCCAGCATTGTTATCGCCAGAACCGCAGTAGTGGGACTGCTCTCGGGACCCTGGTTCATACTGTCAGTGCGAGGGTGACCACCTGTCCCGCGACTCGCGGGACTGTCCCCCATTGAGGGCTTGTGTCCCGCGTCCCGCGAGAAATTCCCAAATCTTCGAAATTACCCGCATTTCACAAGGTCATAAAATTCACTCTGCAACTTACGGTGCTGCCGAACAACGGGGCACAGGGAAGCGCGGAGATCGCTGGTAATGGGGTGAATCGCAGTGGTACGCCAATTTCTATCCAAGCAGCAGCGGAAGCGACCGTCGTTCTTGCAGGAGAACGACGCTCATGCGCTGTTGTGCCTCTCTGTTCGGTTCCAAAATATAGTAAAATATTAAAGCGCTAAAAACGAGGATCAGTAAAGAATACACACGCACAGTAGAGCGCACAGGCCCTCAACTGTGTGTGTGTCCTTTTTTTGCTGGTCCTCGTTTTTTAGCGGTTTTAATCCTAAAATGTACCACCAGCTAGCCCATGTGAAAACCCTTTTCTTGTTAAAAATATGCTCGCCAAATGCTTAAATTAATATCATTTTAATTATTTCATTAACGCTGTGTCTATGCGAAAGGGTTGCTGTGGAATTTTTCTTTTTTTTCAGTGAAGATAGCCATAGAAACCGAGAAAGCCTGGCCGTCTTTCCGTCATATTCTTCTAACATGACGGAAACGCATTTTCGTCATGTTCTTTTAACATGACGGATTAACGAAAAAAAACACAATGTTAAAAATTTGTGTATGACCATGATGATAAAACTTAAGCGTTGACAGGAAACAATAACCCGAAAAATATTTACTGTTTCGTAATTTCATTTAATGCATTAAGCTCGTCGCTGCAGTTGATATTTATGCTTTTAACTTCGATACATTTGGCATAAAAATATATCACTGAGAGTGAAATTTATTTTAGCTTCATTGCTGCAATACGATTTGCAGGTGTCTAAGCAGCACAGGATATTAAATGTGATAACAGAGCCTCGGTTTGTGGTGTGCGTGTTCCTAAATTTCCTCCCCCCCCCCCTGCCTGACGTGTCCCGCATTTTGCTAGGAGGAATGTCGTCACCCTAGTCACTGTCCACCTCGATCGGCGTATCCCAAGGTAATTCGTACAGCTTGACTTGACATGTAGGTTTGACCGCCTGCCTCACGCCGCTCTGCTTGGTAGCATTAAGCTCAAGCGCATCACAGGTAAGTGTCCTCGGGACAACGCTTTTTACGATATATATCGACAGCACAAACCCGGAGTCTCAGCTGCGTTCCGCTTCTGTATGCTGATGACCTGAGCTTACTTCAGCACATTCGCAGCCGACCTTGACATGTGTCAAAGATAGATGAAGCAGCACAACTTGCCCTTCAACGCCTACAAGTCTTGTGCAATGACTTACTGGACTGTGCCGTCCCCAGAAGCACTCGCACTCACTCTTGGGGAGAGGGAAGTTCAGCGTGTGTCCTGCCTGACTATCCTCGGTGTCGCGTTCGATGCATTATTGTTGTTCGCAACCCACGTTCATCGAACAGTCGTTAAATCCCGCCGCATGCTTCGATTTGTCGCTTCACAACCACTGGCATGCCACCAATGATGTTTCGGGAGCTCTACACTGCACTAGTGCTACCCTGCCTAGAAGTACTGCCCTGCCATCTGGCTGCCCGACCCCGCTGCTCTCCGGGCTCCCCTCGCCAGCGTGCAGCGGCGTGCTGCCTACATATATTACAGCCGCTGCACGCCTTCGTCTTTATGCATTCGGCTTCACGCCTTTAATTTACACAGGCTACAACATATGGCTTGCTGCGGTTTGCCTCATGGCACGCCCTTGCATCGATGTTGCAGGCAGCCACCCTCCGTTTGCTTTGTTGACTCCTGGCTCCCTGGTCACCAAGACCTAGTAAATGCTGCCCGCCTCAACAACCATACAGCCCGCCTCCAGCCCCTCCTTACCCGAACAGCAAGGCATGGTCAAATACTTTACTAGGGCGAATCATACCTGGCAAACCTCACTCATGAGAGGCCCTCACTACACCCTCACTCACCCTCATCTTCACAGGTGAGGTGAGGGGTGAGTGAATTTCTGAACCAGGAAAATTCATGAGTGTAAGGGGTGAGAAGGGCCGTGAGGGCTGTGAGGACTATGAGTCCTGAGGGGCCGTGAGGGCGGTGAGTGCGTGAGGGGTGTGAGGGCCATGAGTGCGTGAGGGACGTGAGGGCGGTGAGTGGCGTGCGGGCGGTGAGTGCGTGAGGGGTGTGAGTGCGTGAGGGCCGTGAGGGCGGTGAGTGCGTGAGGGTGTGAGGGCCGTGGGGGCGAGTGAGTGCGTGAGGGGTGTGAGGGCCATGAGTGCGTGAGGGGCGTGGAGGGCGGTGAGTGCGTGAGGCCTCCTTCAGACGGAGCAACTTTCTCAGCAATTTTGGTATTGATGGCGGGTTGTTCCTTAGCTTTCCCTAGATCGACACGAATTGCTGAGATCGGGTCGGGTTCGAAACAAACGAGCAGCTCGGAGCAATTTAAAGACGTTTGAAGCGGCTGCATCCAATCAAGGACGCGATATTTTCACGTGATAACTCGTGCCGGTGATGAGGACAACAAAAGACTTGGTTCTGGTTTTGAAATTGATCGTTCTTGAAAATAAACTTTTTCAGAAAGATGCATTAGTAATCTCAACGAGGTTTAAATGCACAATAACACGTTTATAGCGCGTAATTGTATTTCTAAATAGTGCACGAAAAATAAAATTTTATGATGATGATGGCGAATTGCAGGAATTGGTTGCTGCTTGTGAACGCGGGCGGCCCGTGTTGCTGAGTGTTGCGACGTCAAGTTTCTGGGCGAAATTGCCCCATCTGAAGCGGGCCTGAGGGGCGTGAAGGCCATGAGTGCGTGAGGGGCTTGGGGGGTGTGAGGGCCGTGAGGGCGGTGAGTGCGTGAGGGGTGTGAGGGCCATGAGTGCGTGAGGGGTGTGAGGGCGGTGAGTGGCGTGAGGGCCGCTGAGTGCCTGAGGTGTGTGAGGGGCGGTGAGTGCGTGAGGGGCGTGAGGGCGGTGAGTGGCGTGAGGTCCATGAGTGCTTGAGAACAGTGAGGGCGGTGAGGGGCATGAGGGCGGTGAGGGTGTGAGGGCCATGAGTGAGTGAGGGGCGTGGAGGGCGGTGAGTGGCGTGAGGGCCATGAGTGCTTGAGAACAGTGAGGGCGGTGAGGGCATGAGGGCGGTGAGGGTGTGAGGGCCATGAGTGAGTGAGGGGCGTGAGGGCGGTGAGTGGCGTGAGGTCCATGAGTGCTTGAGAACAGTGAGGGCGGTGAGGGCATGAGGGCGGTGAGGGTGTGAGGGCCATGAGTGAGTGAGGGCGTGAGGGGCGGGTGAGTGGCGTGAGGGCGCATGAGTGCTTGAGAACAGTGAGGGCGGTGAGGGCATGAGGGCGGTGAGGGTGTGAGGGCCATGAGTGCGTGAGGGGCGTGAGGGCGGTGAGTGGCGTGAGGTCCATGAGTGCTTGAGAACAGTGAGGGCGGTGAGGGCATGAGGGCGGTGAGGGTGTGAGGGCCATGAGTGAGTGAGGGGCGTGAGGGCGGTGAGTGGCGTGAGGGCCATGAGTGCGTGAGGGGCGTGAGGGCCGTGAGGGCGGTGAGGGGCATGAGGGTGGTGAGGGGCATGAGGGCGGTGAGGGCGGTGAGTGCGTGAGGGCTGTGAGGTTCAGTGAGGGTGAGTGAAGGGCTGAAGGTGAGTGTGACTGTGAGGATCAGGGTGAGTGAGGGGCTGAAGGTGAGTGGTGTGGCTGTGAGGGTGAGGGTGAGTGAGGGGCTTAGGTGAGTGTAGCTGTGAGGGTGAGGGTGAGTGAGGGCGACCTAAAATGCCGACCTCTGGGGGAATACAGGACACTCCGCTCATTTGCATTAGACGGAGCGATGGCCGCGCCAATTCCTCCCCGGTGGCGCGGTGATGATTTGGGTGTGCCCCTCTCCCTATTTACCCTCCCCTCCTCTCCCATTTTTTCCTCCCGCCAGAACACATGACCGATATGCGTCACCGACGATGCCAAACGCGGGCGGGCGATGACGCGGGCGCCGGGCTAGGCCGGGCGCCACGACTAACCTCTGCTCTGCTGTCATCGCGCGACGCAGCAGGGGCTGGTTGCCCTATCTCTCCACGGGGCGCGGTGCCGCCGGGGCAGAGATGCGCTCCGATAGCAAACCGAAACTTAAAAACGCGTCGAATTTGTGCGGTTTTTCAGAAAGCCGATAAAATGCTTCGCGTGCCTTCTATCGCTCTGCAATTTGTTGATTTAGTGGTTTTTGATGATGCTGAGGAATTTTTTAATTGATGCCATGCCCTTAAACACAATATTAATAAGTTCATTAGGGAAAAATAATTAACAACCTAATCATCCCGGACCTTACAAATTTTCCTAGATAGGCCCTTGACCTAGGACCAAATCTACACAGGCCTTTTATTGGTGTGATGTGTAGTTTTCGCGATATCGAATTTGTCCACCTTTCGTGAAACACCTGTATATGATGCGTGTTTGTTGAATGCTGAGCTGTATAAATTTGTACAAAGTGTTATTGACCGTGTAAACAGAGATTTGTGTTTGTTGAATGCAAAGCTGTACATATTTGTTCAATGTGCAATAAATATTGTTTCAACAAAAAAATTGTCGAATCACATTTATGAGTGGAATCTGAGTTCGCACCTTCAATTATCATTGTAGAAATACTAAAATATTCCAAACCAACTTTGTTCAAGGGCAGCATGGTCTATTAGGAATAATGTTGACTATCCACGAAGTAATAAAAATTATTCCCAACTTTCTGAATATTTTTTTTGTTGCCTTGGGCTGCTGCAAAGCACCATCTATTCGCAATTTGAAAATAGCGAGAAATGGATCACTCGGTTAAATCGTCTCATATCTAATACACAGAACCCCACTCCTGATATCAGAATTTTGCGCCAGCCAGACATTACCGAAACCAGCACTTTGGAAAATTCCCGACATACCGAGCTCGCAAAAATAGGGTCGTTTACTCAAGGTGCCTTCTCAGGCGCTTTAGCGATAATCATAGTAGCAAATACTTTGCGGTGCAGTATATGACAATACATTGCTGTGCCTGCTAAACGTGCTTCTCGTGTCGACATAGTTCCTTAATATTAGTTGCTCCGTACTGCTTTGAAGTGCGATTACGACTAACCACACTTATTAGAGCAGCTTTCAAAACCGCCCGTACAAATTTCGATACTCGCTGATCGAGCTACATGCGTGCGGTTTATATAACAGAACGTAGACATAGAGCTCATCCTACGTATACGCGCCCTTTAAATGAGTCACCAATAAAGTGTCCGCAGGTTTTTAAATTCAACAGACGACCTACGCCGCCGCGACCGAACAGCGTGCACACACTGAAAGAAGTTCGGCCGGTAGTAAAATATCCCGCACCGAGAGACGGCGCTACTCACCATCCGATCCTAAAGGGGAAAACCGCAATGCCATGACACATCCACCCATTCAAAGTGCGCGAAACCTGTCGTCCCCGAGGCCATTGTATTCGCGGGGAGTGTCCTGTATTCCCCCTCGTAAAGTATTTGGCATAGTTCTTCGAGGTCGCCTCGTGCTGTAGCACTCTGTATTGGACGTCCTACAAATGAACAGCTTATATCACCGTCGAGAAAAGGCAGATCTGGTTTTCCTTTTCAAAGTCCTTCATGGCATGGCCGACTGTTCAGAACTGCTCTCACAGATATCTTTACGAGTTCCTCGGACAGCGACCCGTTTGACAACGTCTTTTTACTCTCCTCGGACGTTAAATATCCTGGACCCCATGTTTCGCATGTGTCGGGCATATAATGGCATTGCAAGTGATCTTGATATTTTTTGTGTGACTGAATTTGTCAGATCTCTCAGAGTCTTGTATGAGTCTCGCTGAACCTGTCGTGATTGTGATGTTATTATATATTATTTTAATAAGGTATATTCGTTTTTGTGGTAGTCTTCTACTCTGCGTTCGGACTCTGTGTTCCGTTCTTCCCTTGTTTTGCATATCGTATCTTTGTGTCAGCATGCGTTATATGTATCATATCTTTTACTCAATGTTTTGAGTTTTTATGTTTTTTAATTTTTTTATTTTTTTCCTACTTTTTTGTAGTGTGTAAGTTTCGGTGTGCCAGTACCAAGACCGCATGGTCGTTCCTGGACACCTAATAAAAATTATTCTTGATTCTTGATTCTTGATTATTATTATTATTGTTATTATAATTATTATTATTATTATTATTATTATTATTATTATTATTATTATTATTATTATTATTATTATTGTCAGTCATCCCGGCCTGTGTAAGCTGGGCATTCCGGCTTGATTAATTGAGGGTAGTGTCGACTTCTCAATCCACGAACACGGTGATAAAATAAACTATGCTGGAAGGACCGCTGTCTATATTTGTTTTGGTCCGAATCCCCGTGTTCTGAAACATGGCGATCTATCCCGTTGGTTATTCGTAGGGCTCCGTGTTTTCGGATAAATCCGAAAAACTCCGAAAAACACACGCCGGTAAAATTTTGGTCAATTCAGATTTATCCGATAAACTCCGACTATTTATGTGTCAATGACATCCCCCCCCCCTCAAACAAAAGAAATAAAAAAGTACTTTTTATTTTACGGTTTCATCAGCGGAGGGGGCAATGGTCCTGGGATAATTCCACCATAATTATCTTTCAAATCTCGGACAGTGTGTCACAAGAGGCCTGCCGCTTAGTCTCTTCACTGCTAAGAAAGAAAGGGTGTAGTTGG
>JAZHYW010021365.1:0-16732 GCA_037355805.1 Ixodes ricinus
CGTAGTCCGCACTCACGTGACTACGCACGCGCAACTCTCCTCCTTCCCTCTCTCCATCAGCTGCGCGTTACTCTCTCCGCTCTCTCTCTACCAGCTGCGTGCACTGCGCTTGCGTTGGCTTCTCCTCACACCGCGCGCGCACGCGCATCTCTCCTCCTCTAGTCTCCTCTCCTTCAAGTGTGAGGGTAACATTAGGGCAGTCGGTGGCGCCATCTCTCGACGTCAGCACGCAACTGACTCCTTTCCTCGGAACCAACACGATGCTCCGTATCACCTCATGGTTCCCCTCGGGAAGATGGTGGTGTTTTAAACTAACTCTTACATAATTAACATTGCTTGTAATCGATCTTGAAGCAAAATCAAAAAGTGAACATTCACGACATATAGCAAGGGTTTTGATTATGACGAAATAAATATTTCGTAAACACGGTGGTACGTCCAGAGACCGTAGTGGAAAAAAATTTGAAAGATTAAAAAGAGCTAAAACGAACGTTTTTAATTTTATGGGACATTATTCTATACTTTATTTATAGGGTTAATGAAGAGAGCCTTTCTTGTAAACTGCTGCACCAAAACCCAAAGCATAAGCCTCTCCTTAGTCACATGGCGGTAAATGTCCTCAGTTCCACATACCTTCCCAGATCCAAAGTGCTCCATCATTTCAAACCACGCCCTGACAGCCCCCGGAACAGTAGCCAGGAGGCCTTTTGGAATCAGGCTTCATTCTACCATCGCGCATCCCGGAATAGAAGGCGTCCCTCGACAGCGCAGCTGAGCTTCTTCCACTTGAAATGCGTAGAATGTTCCAAAGATGCTAGACACGCATGACGTAGCCAGGAGCCAGTTAACGCACGTTTATTGTCATTTCTTATAATACTAAAACGTGTAGTTTTTATTTTTGCCTCGTATCGGGCGGATATGTGAATTAAACATTGGGGTGTTTTATATGGGACAAAGCGTGTAAGAATACACCCTTTTTGTCTGAGAGTTTACGTCGGAAGGTGTAACCGAGCAGTGAGAGAAAGCAGGCGACACGTAGACGAAATCCTTCGGCAGCAAGAGCGCCGTTGCTGCCGTCGTATGCAACCGCGTCTTCTTTTATTTATTTTTTACTTCAAGGTTTGCTATCATTGACCAAGTTTAATTTTAAACCAAAGGTTACAACAAAAAGGTTATGCTCATTTTACTATCCACGGTCGGCGCGAGCGGTCTCGATAAAGAGGTATCGCCACCTATTAATACGTGCCCAAACCTGCCCCGCCACCCGACACGGTCGTTTGCATCACCTTCCGCCTTGAACCTTGGCCCTATTTCTTTAGAAAGGAAGCTACGCTTTGTGATATTCGAAGATAAAACCAACCTGTGAAATACACCTTTCATGTAAATTTTAGATTGCTACCTGCAGGCGGCGATTTTTACAGCACATTTTAGATTGAGCACTGGGTATTTCAATCAGACACCCTTACATAAAAAAAGTCTCCTTTGGAAGCCTTAGGGAAAGCGCTGCGTATTTTCGGTGTTAGTTTTGACATTCTGACAAAAAATATTATATTCAGATGGAAAGAAACCGGTAAAAATAGGTTGTTTCTGCGGTATAGATGCCCTTTGAGAACCGCTGCCGCCATCTATCGGTTGTTGCGCGGTGTACTATTACTAAACTGGTGCCGTTAATCACCTGCGTCCACCTCTTATAAATAGCTGCGAAATACAAAAAAAATTTTTTTTTGCTGACTGTTTAAAGTGGGTTAAATTTCTAGGGCCCATGCAACGCGTTTCTTTAGCAAGAGTCGCTATATAAGATACATACCAAAGTTGACGTCGAGTGTTTTTGAAACAAATACTTACATAAAAACTTAGGCTGGGCGTCGATTAAAAATTTTAACCCGATTAATCGCCACCCTTTAATCGATTAATTAATCGATTAATCGGTCTCGTTTATTTCCACGCATAATAATACTGCTTAAAAATAAAAATTGCATCTTGTTTTTTTGTTTGTTTTGCTGAATATGTGGTAAACGACGCAATAATTTTAATTATGGATCAACTTCGATGTACAGTTGAGAACAGTTCAAAAACACTTACACTCACAGATTACTACTTCAGCTCCATGAGACAAAAATGTTCGTTGATATTCTCCGGGATGGGCGGCTTCCTTTAATTGCTCATAGTAGTCTCTGCAGCGCTAAACGGACACTCGCACGTCGTTGAAATCGCTGGGACGTGTGAAAACCTTCTGCACTTGTATGAAGTTACAAATCTCCCCTTACAGTTTACCTTAAGTTAATATTTCACCTCAAGTTTTCACTTTATATATGTGTGCTCGTCCATGTCTGCTTGGTGAAAGCATTTAATTTTTATTTAATTTTGGTTCGTCAGATTTTTACCGATTAACCGGTTAAACAAATTAATCGCGATTAAAGCATTAATCGATTAATCGGTAGGTTAATCGATCAATTGCCCAGCCTAAATTAAAACCGAGGAATCGCGTGTCAAATCGTAATTGAAGCTAGTGCTTGATTAACCCTTAAACCGTTTTTAGTTTCGGAGAATTTCTGATCCTCAACTCCTTAGTAGTTGTTGTCTTCAACATTTCCTTTGTTGCATTCGAAATCATGTTTTAAGTCACAAAACAAAATAGCAAAATTAAAAATAAACCTCAGTGCTGGCTTTTTCTAGATAAAATCATGCACGCTAGTCCGGGCGTATTTTAATGCGAAAGCATTAACTGTCCTATGGAACAAACCAGCGTTAACGTTGTCTGTAGCAGCGATAGACAGCACCTAAATTCCGTCTGTAGCTGCGAAAACGGCACCTGAATTCCCCTGAGCAAAACAAGACCTAAATTTCCATTGGCTGCGACGCGTCATGTGGCTCCGTCCATAGCAACGGCGTCCCCGTTGCTAAGGAGCTTGCCGAACTGCCGGCGGCGCAGCTATAGGGGCATAGAGTTATTATAATGTACGCTAGAGGTTCAAGTGGCACTAGTGTGCTGACGCAAATTGAAGCAAACAGCAACCAGTCAAAAATTGATTTCCGGTAATGCATTTCTATGGGAAAAAGTAAGTGCATTTTCTCCCAGCGCTCGGTCATAAGAGCAAATATCCCAAATAATTCGTACGTACTAGGTAGCTCGGAACATTTCTCAGTCAGGCCGATGAAATAATTGGACAGTTACAGCGTTTTTCTTTCAAATTCATCGCATTAAAAACGGTGCTAAAACGGCTTCGTACCTGTATTTATGTGCACTGTCGGACACTGTTAGCGCGAACACGACGTCGGCGCTTTTCAGTATGAGGGATATACATGCCAAACAAACGAAGTACATCTGGAAATTAAGGGAGACGGCAAGAACTACGCAGTAACACTGGATCTGTAACTACCTGTGCATGTGCGATCAAGATAAATTGAAGGCCACATAATCTATTCCGATTTTAAATAAGTAAGTACCGCTTTATTCTTTCTGTTCTGAGCGAAGCTGCTTGTTCTACGTTCAAAATATCACCCGCACGCTCGAAATCTTTGAGAACAAGTGCCCGATAAAAGCTGCCCGGCAGAGAAAACAATATGAAGAGACACCGTTCACAGCCCACGGACTTTATTCTCTACGTTTTGAATGTTTTTATCGGCTCATGCACGACGGGGTCATTTTCATATAGTGACAGGACTGGCATATTATCAATATATAGGCGTAACCGGAATGCTGGCGAGCCTTGAACACACTCTATATTCCTTTCGATTGTAATTTGTCTTTGAATCGTCGCTTGTTTTTACATACCTGCTGCGGAACACGTTTGGGACTGACATGTAGCGAAGTTATAAATCGTTTACTGACAAAGAAAAATGCACTAACTAAAGCAATTACACTTTTACAGTGTTAATCAAGGTACATACTAATCGGTACGACCCCCAAAAAAGTGTTTCGTGTTAATTTTCGGTGAAGAGTGAAAATGTACGCGCGTTTTCGCATAGGAATGCACAGGAGCACCGCAAAAGTAGACTGGTTGCTGTGATATTTTGCTTCAATTTGCGTCACGGAAGTCGCATAGACCCTAGCGCCAGTTGAACCTCTAGCGTACATTATAATAACTCTATGATAGGGGGGGGGACGCGTTGGCCTGACGTTAGGCCTGACGTTAGGCCTGACGTTAGGCCTAACGTTAGGCCTAACGTTAGGCCTAACGTTAGGCCTACGTTACCTTTGAGGTCAAACGTCGTCAACGTTAGTGACGTGTTGTCACTAGATTTCTGAACTGTTATCTAAAGAAAGTGAATAGCTGCAACGTCAAGCTTTGCTATATATTCGTATTAAAACGTTATTTCGAATGTTATAAAAATCATATCTGTATCACAAAAATAGAAATTATTATGTTTCTTATGAATAAAGTTCGAAAATTCGAAGGGCAACTAAAGTAAAAAGACCATCTCCGATATTCTTAAAATATTAGTGATAGTTCTCCACCACACTTTTGTGTTTATTCATAAAACAAAAAAGGTTGCATTATTTTGTTTCCTTCAAAGATACGACGCTGCAAATTGTACCTTGCACGCCGGCATATTTGTCCAAGGCCATAGGCGAGTTTACTATTGATTTCGTGTATTTTAGGTGTAGATATAATTTTGTTCTGTACTCGGGTATTGAGCCCAAGTTAAGTATTCTATTAACTAAACCAATACCTGCGTTGCCCGTCTTTTGTATTAATTTAACCAATTGTGAGCCTGTTTTGCCCTTTAAAAATACGAGTTCAAGGAGCTTTAGCTAAATAATTGCCACTGGTAATTGCTGCTAGTACCATTTTTAGGGCTGGGCGTCGATTAAAATATTGAACCCGATTAATCGCCGCATTTTAACCGATTAATTAATCAATTAAAAAGCGGGGGGTGGTTGAATATGTGATAAACGGTGCAATATAGAATTTTAACTATGAATCTACGTCGATCCGTATTTCAGAACAGTTCAAAGGCACTCACACTCACAGATTATTACTTCAGATGTCTGAGGCCAAGAGGTTCGTTGATATCCTCGAGCAAGAGCGACCTGCTTCGATCGTTGACAAAAGTCTCTGCGGTACTCAAAGGACACTCGTATGGCATTGAAATTGCCGGGACGCTTGTAACGTTCTGTTCTTGTCGGAAGTTACAAATCTCGACCCTACAGTTTACTTTAGCTTAAATGTTTACCTAAACGCTTGCCCTTCATACAGGTAGACTCGTCCATGTCAGCGAAGAGAAAGCGTTAAATTTATACTTTCTTTTGGTTCATTAAGATTTTACCGATACACTGGTTAACAAAAATTAATCACGATTAAACCATTCGTCGATATAATTGATAGGTTAGTCGATTAAATGCACAGCCCTACCATTTTTACAAAACGCCGTAGAAAAGTAAGAACAATGAAGCTTGTTGCGCAGCTGTTCATGATGGTTGTATACAACCATCATGGAAAGCAGTGTAATCACGCTTGGTGGCTCAAACTTTCGCACAGCATCGCGAATATAGAAATAAATAATCGCATATAATTTACACTACAGTTCTTCCTTTTCTACTCCTTTTTGGTAAAAACAAAATGTTGTAGTAGCGATTACATGTTTTCGTCCCGCTTTTGAGCAAAAAGTTGAGCTAAAGCTCCTAGAACTTGTAATTTTATAGGACAAAAGAGGATTATTGGTTATACATATACAAAGGACAATTAACACAGGTATTGTTTTTATTTACAGAATACTTGACCTTGAGCCCAATTACAAAAATACAGCACAGAAATATATCTAGTCATAAAATACACGAAATCAAAATATCATCGCGTCTCTGGCCTGTGGCCAAAAAGCCGGCGTGGAAGTTACAATTTGCAATGCTGTAACTTTACTTTGAAGGAAACAAAATGATGCAACATGTATTTTATGAATAAACTCAAGAGTGTGTAGAACTGACCACTATAGATTTCAAGAAAATCGAAAATGTTTTATTTTTCTTATTGCCCGTTGAAATTACTTTACTTTGTACTTTATGACAAGTTTGGAGCACCACAACAAGATAAACTTTCGAAATAAACCAACTATTTTATACTATTTGAAAGAACGTTTTGATAAGAATATATTATATAAATTTAATGTTGCAGCTATTCAATTTCTTGAGATAACGGCTCAGACATCTAGTGACAAAATGTCAAAGGAGCTAAGTTTGTGGATATTTTATTTGAGATACATAAACTTCACAATACTGTAAATACTCACATTAATAGATACCATGATCTGTCGTAAATTCAAAATATTTGATATTTCGGATGTTTGTACTTTGCCCAAGTTATGTCACTAAACACGACAAAAACGAAAACTTCAAAACTAAAATCTGCCGTTCTGGCGCACTAAATATTTCTTTTTCTCTTCAAATATTATATTTGTTTTGACAAAATCGTTTTTGATTTCGTTTCCTACACATGTTGAGGAGCAACATGTATGAGGAAAATCGAATAAATCATCTATCGTCACTGACAGTTTACGTAACAAAGGACATGGCGAGTCCAAGAGCATTTAATGCTCTCTCCGCAGCCAATGAAATTGCTCCATTAGCCGATAAGGATTTGGAAGAACAAATCACGAGGAAGAAGCCTAAACATAACCATACATGATATACACTTCTTTAGCTATCAAGGACTGTAGGTACAACATTGTGGAACCGTCCTATTGAAGGTTCCATGAAAAACAAAGGAAGGACGCTAAACCAAATTGTTTCAAATGACGCCGTCTTGCGTTCCTACCTGCCGTCCAGACACAGCACAGTGCTCTTGGAAGCGTCGTAGAAGATGCCGAAACAGTCTCCGCCTATTCCACAAGCCATGGGTTGGACCATTCCCAGTGTCGCTGCCATGGTTACCGCTGCGTCCGCAGCATTTCCTGCCTTTCCTCATTGTTTCTGGAAATAAACGAAAGAAACGACGACCGCAACGCACTCTAAAAGGCTGCCGCGCAGTAATACACGAAAAGTGGCCGACTCCCCCGGACATCTAACGAAAACAATATTCCAAGAATGTCCACTGCAGTATCTAAGCAGATTGAGAAAGAAACCTTTATGCGGACAGAAACTTACGGAGAGGAGGAGACGAGAGTTCGCCGAGACGTCAAAACGCCGCACTCATACTGGATTGATTAATGGACAGATCCGAAGCTAACTGGATTTGTCTCCGCTGCGCTCGTCGAACGCGTTCGAATGCGAGAGTCAAACGCCGCACGCCGGCGTTTCGCGTTCTAACGCTCTTCGACGAGTGTAGTGGATACAAAAGCAGATGATTTTGCGTCTGCTCACAAATCGTTTCAGGCAGAGCTCGGCATTGTAAAGTATAACACAATGCAAAATGTTCTCGCATTTCGAAAAAATTTTTTTCTGGTTATACACGCAACGCAACGTAGCAGCAGCAACGCAGCACGCAGCGCAGCACGCAACGCAACGCGAAGCACACAGACGCACTGATGCACGCTGCTTTACGTGATATCACTGCTGAGACGCACGGTGAACCGTCCTTTAACACCGTACTTGCTTCGTCCTTCTCGTGTGGAAAGCAACGCCTAACGGACTGTCCAGAACCTTTATTGAAAAAGGCAGCCTGATTTAAGTATAAAAAAATCGAGTAACACTCTGAAAGTCGTAGAACGAAAGTGGACACTATTGAGAGCAACTCAGTACCGGAAGGAACCTATTTTGCGCGTACACAGTGCTGCCATATTACGGCAAGAACAATATGGCAACTGCACCTCTGAGAAAGGTGCTTTTCACTCTACTGCCACCGACAGCTTAAGATCTGCAGAGAGTGACTTTTTATATTCACGCTTATCGCTCCGTCTTTCGTTCATTGGAGTTCTTACCAGCAAATGACGCAATCTCATTTGCTTACGGAGCTTAGAATTTCATGCCAGGGGCTCGCCCCTACCTGCGCGCCTTTTCTTAGCTGTCCGTGACATAGGCAAGGCTTATATGGACGCCATCGTAGCGCATTCAATCGAGTGGGGACACATTCACGCGTACCCTGTCTCCCCATTTCTTTTTTTCTCTACCCATCTGCTAACAATTGAAATAGTCAAAACTCGACTCGATGCACTACGGTCGCATCCATGTAAACTTCCCCATAGCGCTGACTGAAAAGTGTCAACTTTTGACGGAAACCGCAGTTCTCACCGGACCTAGAAGAGAGACTTACCGAGTCCGGAAGCTGCTGCCAACTTTTCGTCGCTCACCGCCGCTGCCTTGACGCCGAGAACCGGAAAACGAGACGACGCCATCCGCAAGGAACTGCGGCGCAGCAAATTGAGCGAGAACGAGAACACCTTTCATGCTTCGCTCAGAGAATGCGCGGCCCAGGCAGAAGCCCGTGAACAATCCAAAGCCTCGTTGCAGCATGGCCCAATTCAAAGTGATTAAGGACTTTTCGTGGATCGTACGTTTCAGACGGGGGATTCAAGCAGACACGTGCTCTATCCGTGCTCAAAATGGCGGCACAAGGTTCCGTTAACTGAGCAAAGCTGGTATACGTATAATCGATGGTATCGCTTTCTACTGAAGCCAACGCAAGATAAACTACATTATGAAAGCGGAAGTTCGCATAAACGTGTGTAGAGCACAACTACACCAGTTCAATTAAAGACACGACTGGTCTCGATCCAGCTGCAAACACAGGTGGTTCGAGCAAAGCTCCCATTTGCGAAATGGATCTGTTGGTCACAAAAGTGTGCTACAAGCAGACATATGCCCGTTACTTAAAAAAAGTCAGCAATTAAAAATATGATTTTTTGACCTAAACTACAATGCATCACCACTACTACTTACTCGCCGTACAAGCTAATCGATTAGTTACTTCAGTACTTCACTCTATTAGTGTGGCGTTACTCCAAACAAACTCACAAAAGACATGCAATGTCTACTGCGTGTTCGCGGCGTGGGACTTATTGCCTTAGGTAAAATAAAACACAAATAAAGTGCACACAATACAATTTGTCGCATATTTTTAGGTTAATAACTTAGAGGTCGAATTTATACAATAATGAATCACTTAAACGGGTGTCCGAAATAAATGGGCTCTGCGCTGTTCCGCGGAGACAGTGTTGTCAGCATGAAGGAAAACCATATAATTTATTTCTGACATACCTGCGTTTTATTTATATGCATCCCACATGCGCCCGAAATGAGAGTTCTCGTTTTGAAGATATTGAGGCTTAGATAGATTTCGACGTATAAAAAGTTTGTCTCTTTCAGTTATGTTTTGACTGAGGTAACGTCGTGTTCTCAAACTATCGCGTTCTATTTCAACCGCTAGCGTCACACACTCACGGAGTTTGAGCTTCCTTGGATGCATAGTTTATTTACCCGGTGCTTAAACGCCAGTTCTCATTTATCGTGAACTCCTTGTATTTTGTACGCAAAACGTAGCGAGTAGGTATTAAACAAAGGTATACGTATGCCAATCACACAGAAGTGCAGCTTCTTAATTTGGAATATTATTTTTATCGACAACTGAAATCCAGCGAGGCTACTCTCACTGACAAGTCGTCGGAAGAAGTCGCCCGTCGACTTTTCCTCAGAGCCTTGCGAAGAGCTCTAGTGAAAATAAGAAGCTCAAGGTTTGGCGGATCCCGACCATCTGATTATCGCTACGCATCCAGCTCGACTATCTTTAACATATAAGAATGTCAAAGGTAGAGTAACGAAATGAGAAGTGGATGTAAAACAAAATAAACACCGCGTTCTTAAAGCTGCGATGTGACTCTAGTCATTATAATATCGGAAGAGAGACAGAGTGAAATTATTAGCTAGGACGGTGAGCAAGAGACCCCCTCCCCCGTTGAAGTGTCCAACCTCAGAGATCATTTTTGGGATGATTCCTTGCTTTTCACCACTCGCGATTCAATCAGCAAGTCTAAGTGACGACCTCCGTGTGTTCCGACGGATGAACTGAAAGGTTTACACCTGTGCCGATGTTCTTAAAAAGCGCCTGAGTTCACTCTAAAAATAAATACGTTTACAAAACTCTGTAACGCGAAATTAGAGCGTAGCTCTTGAGGAGGAGGAGGAGGAGGGTACGGAGGAGCAAGTACGCCCCTTATCCTCGTCCGTACCCCTTCTCCTCCTACTTCTCCACCTCACCTCCTCTCTCCTTTTCCTCCTTCGCACGTGACGTCAATTTTCCCGCTAAATTTAGCGCGGTTATTCCGACGCCCTCGGCGATGCCGACGCCTCAAAACCTGGAAAAGGACGCCTCAGAGCTGCGCTCTAAAAACTTTCCGAACGGAAACAAACAAAAAATAAAAAGTGAAAAATATTACTTTTTTAAATTTATATACATTATTTTTATTATCCACAGACCTTTATCGTCCTAGCCATAATATTACGTAATAACGTTTGCAGATATTGTACTATAGTTTGGTTGATAAGCAAGAAATGGAAATGAATCAGACAAGATATACTTTCCTGTTTGGGGTGAATGTAATTTTACGCCATAGTCATGTCCACGGTCAAAGATACGCGTATGTATAAAATGAAAAATCGCAATTTTAATGGTGTATTCGCACGAGAAATCTTTCTCTCCGGAGAAAACAAAGTACGTCATGGAGCCGCGATAAGGAAACGATACGAGAAGGAGGAAGCAGTACAGAAAATTCAAGCGAGCATTCGCACGACGGAGTAGCATTTCGTTGAGTCGCCGGTGTCTCTCTTTTCGCAAACCTGCTGGCGACTTTCGGGAGCTCATCGAACAAAATGCACAAAAAAAATAAGGAAAAGACGCCCCACACTTCAAAGCTGTTCATCATAATACTTCACCAAAAGCTGGGGGACAAAAGAGGGCGCCCGATCGCTCCGACGAAAGAACGGATATTCAGGAGACCGGTCACAGATTCTCCTCGAGCTTGGGGGATTAGCGAACAGATCTGTTACGCGGAGCAGGTGACCTCAAATCCTGATAACGTTTAATCGACTACTCATAAGAAGTGCTTAGGTGTCTTTATTATTGTGCTTTATATTTCGGGCGATACGTGTTTTCTGACTTTCCCTTTTTTGAAACGCGTTCGAGCATGCAGACGACTAACGTAGAAGTTTGGGCTAGATGGTATTTCATCATTAAAACATTAAAACAGTTCAGGGACACGGACAAGAACGAGAAAGGTAGGCGAACAAGGCGCTGACTTAGAACTGAGGTTTATTCGTGCTAACATCGAGTATAAATACTGCAACGTGAAAGCAAACAGACCAAAATAAAATGAAATGGGCGCCACATGATCCTTAAGCCACCTTCACGTGCTGTTACTGTGCGGCTAAAAAACAACATTCCCTATCAGGCAGAGATAGTGATGGAGCGTTGACACAGTTTTTCGCCAATATTCCAATTTCGAGCGCTTCAAGAATTTCTCGAGTGAGTTTCTTTTTGTTGTTTGTAACCACCTCACACTTACCGAAGACGGGAGTGCAACGACAGTCTCTTCAATGTACGTTTCCTCCAATGAAGGTCCGATCCCGTTCTGCCCACGTGACCACTCCTCCGCCAATACGGAGATGGCGGCCAAAAGAAAAGAACAGCGATACACAGGCTCTGCAAGCAAAGCCTGTACAGTTAATCTAACGCCACTGTGTGCGCTGCGCCGCCATAGAGACGGCTTCTCTGGTGCTTTTTTTTGTAATTACGCCGCACGAGAGCCAATGGGAGCCTTGCTCTTTGATGACGCGCGCCAGCCAATCCGAGCATAATCTATCAGAAATCGTCTTCACTTGGGAAAGGAGGTGCCGTTTGGCCAACGTTTGGCGTGGTTTTGAAACTGATGTCGTCAGTTCGCTCCATGGGACAATCAGTGCTTTCGCATTAATAGGGTTGATAATTAAGCTAGCTCGTGATTCATGAGAGCAAATTCAGCGCAAAAGAGGAGCACAAGAAAGCGTCGTGTTTCTGTCACTTTGTTCTAGCCGTCATACGCCCTGAGTTTACTCTCATCGAAGTTAGAATCTAATTTCCAAGGTCTGTTTTTTCAATGGTGAATCGTAAGCGTGAAACACCTATGAATATTTATGGATGTGAAAATCCGGCTTCTCAATAACAAATACTTTTGATTAACGTGTTGCAAGTAACACGCGTTACTGCTATCCGGATACTTTTTCAATGAAGAAGTACACCGAGTTACCTTTTAAGAGAAGGAAGGAGTAACTGTATTTAGTTACTTCTAAAGAGGAATGTATAAAATATAAATTAAAATATCTGGCTATTTCCCTTCCCCCGGGCCCAGTTCTCGTCTGTGAGTTTTACGGCAAAATAGCGCCAACAAGAAACAACAAAAAGATACCCAATAGTGCGCTGAAAATTTTAGGCAATATTATCGATACAAAGATTTGGAAGACGTCTACTACTGCAAAAAATGACACATCTAGAGTAACGATGAGGTAACCCGTTACTCATTTGAGCTGAAGTAACGTTTTTGTAAATTTCAGTAACTAGTGACGTACTTAGTTAATTCTAATGCGAGTAGCGTTTTTATTTCTCAGTAAGGTGTACCGTATACGTGTTTGCAATAACATTCATTACCCGAACTAGCATTTGAAACTATACTGAGACCTGTTTATGGCTCCTTGCAAATCAGGAAATAAATAAAAAAAGAACAAAAAAGAACGAGAGGAATTTATCAAAATATTCTGAAGGTACTAAGGGCAGACGAAAATACAAATGAGCAAAAAAAGATATAACTTGCAGTGTTCGTGGCTCAATCTGGGTTTGTTTTCATTTGCATCATTATTTTTCATATAAGTTAATGCTGACTTGCTACAAAGGGCAAAATCAAGAGCAGCTGAATCCATCGGGAAGACAGGTAAAGCGATCAGCTTTCGGCCACTTGTTAGTAAGTTCGCGGGATAAATGTTTTACAAAATATTTAACAGAAGTAGCTAATATAAGTTAGGTACCCCTACAATGCATAGTGTATCCGATATGATACACTCTCTGTAAAAAGCAATCCCAGAGAAATCCGAGTACAAAGTCAACGCGAATGCATGCTGTGTCGCATCCGATACATGTTTTGGCTACATGGCCTCCGAGATCCCGAAAGCTTCGGGACCTTGGAGGCCATGTTTTGTGCAACCTGTCTAAAACCGAGTCCGCTAGATGGAGCCACTTCCTCGGTCGGCGCTGAGATGCAGCGCTTCTTGACAACCGCAATACGCGCGTGGAAACACGAACCTCACTTTAAATATTATCACTCTTCCAGGTAAGAAATACCTTATTCAAAATTACAGCCATGGGCTTCAATACGTTATTGTGTCTTGACAAGCTGTAACTGTAGACGGTTTGATTCTGGAAAGATTTGGCTTAAAAACAAACATGTGTATCTGATATGACACATAGTGAATTTGAGGATTTATTTGGGCTCCTGAGAAACCTTCGTGCACAACATGTTTTCGGAATCTTGCCTAAAGATTACATCATTTTCTGATTTTGAAAATACCAATGCGATATTGCGGACTCGATTTTTTCAAAATGACGAAGTTTATATTCTAAAATATTCCAAAGTAACCGAAAATGTCGCATTAAAAAAAGTTTTAAAAATATTTTTTTTTGTTTTTGTGTAAAGCTCGTTAACGGCGACACACGTGACGGATGAAGATATTAGGGTATTTTGGTTCCTTTGGAAAGCGGGGTAAGCTCTAATGAGGGGGTGAAACTGTCCCGGATTTTGAAGCAGAAGAGATCGTGGATGACTGCGAAAGCGAAGATGGTACGCCCAACATACCTTCTACAACAGCAACAGTCAGCAAGTCTAAAGGCCAGGCACTGGAAGAAACAGTGCCTCAGTATTCCCCCAGAGAAAACCACGTTTGGTGGCACGACAACTTTGCCTCCTTCGATACCCACGCAGCACGAGAACGTTCTGAGAACATGTCAGGGAATGTTCAAAAGAACATAGGCAACATTCTTGGAATTTTGCAGATTTACGTAAGAACATTCTATCCATGTTGTCAGAATGTGGCGCAGGCACTTATCGCTACATTCGGAGAATGTTTTCAAAGGGATATTCTTAGGACGTTCTGAGAACGACATAGAACATTACCAGGACATTCAATCAACATTAAAACATCCTAACAAGGTTTTTAAGAAGAGTTCTCAGAATATCCAAATACCTTTTGCAACATTCTTGGAATGTTGCGATTTTAATAAGAACATTCTATCAACGTTGTCTGAATGTGGCGCAGGCACTTATCGCTACATTCGGGGAATGTTTTCTAGAGGATATTCTTAGAACGTTCTGAAAATGACGCAACATTAATGAACATTCTAACAAGGTTCTCAGAATGCCCTCAGAACATCCAAAGAACTTCTGCAACATTCTCTGAATAATATTTACAAAGATTCCCACAATCATGGCTTGCTTAGGCTACAGCCCCAATGAGCCGTACTACATTATGGATGCGATAAAGCTCCTCACAGGGCGATTGATATTTTTAATCGAAATACATTTTTGCAGGCCTAGCACAAGCTAGCCGCTTTCCCAGCACACCAGCCTGAGTATGTACTATAACGACAGTTCACTCCTACTTATCAAAACGTGTTGCATACATAACCGATTTAAAAAATATCCCACACTCAGGCGGGACATACATTTTTCATAGCATTGAACCCGAGATGCTAAAAATCGGTTCTATTCAAAACTGCCCCTCTACATACGCAGTGAGTGCCAAGTTGATTATCAAGTTTTGAAAAACATAACTTTTCTCCTACACCTTATATCACATTCTTCGGTAAACTTGTATAAGATAAACCTGATCCCTTATGCTAAGTTTCCAAAAACTCCACCTAATTTGCATATTTTTGGCACAAAGTGGCATATAGTGGGATGGTGTTTCGAACCACAGGTTGCGTAAAAGCTCCGTAAAGTTGGCTTCACCTGCGAAAAGTTCTAGGAATGTTCGCAAGCGAACGTTCCAAGAATGTCGCTACTTATGAATATTCGAAGGAAAACGTTCCGAAAACATTCTGCATACGAATGTTCGCCAACAAACGCTCCTAGAATGTTGAGCAGCTTACCTTGTAAGGAATGTTTGCATACGAACGTTCCTAGAACGTTCCGAATGGTGTTTTAACGTTCCTTCAACATTCAGAACACCAAGGGAATGTTCGCACGACATTGGATGCTACTTGGGTACAGGGGATGGAGTCACCATTCCAATTTTTAAGTATCTTTTTACCAATGAACTGATCGATTTTATTGCAGAGCAGTCATCCCACTATAGTGTGAAGACAAACCCTGACAGGCCCGTCGAGGTGACTTCGGCAGACGTCAAGAAGTATGTTGGAATTTGCATGGTCATGTCGCTCGTTCATGTTCCGAACATTAGAGATTACTGGAACTCGGTCCTCGGTAGCGCCAGCATCTCATCTGTGATGTCTGTAAACCAGTTCGAAAAAATCAGAAGGTATTTGCACTTTTCTAACAATGCGGAAATGTCAACAGACAATTCAACACGTGTTGAGCTCTTCAAGATGAGACCTCTGTCTGAACCACTGCGGGCAAAGTTTCTGTCGGTACCAATGGAAAAATGCCTACACAGTAGATGAACAGATGTGCTCGACGAAAGCTCGCCACTACCTAAACCAGTACATGCCTAATAAACCCCACAAGTGGGATTACAAGATGTTTGTGCTCATCGGTGTCTCCGGCTCTGTTTATGATGTACAGATTTACACTGGACAAGAAAACGATCCTTCGAAAAGGAAAGCAGGAAAACCGAGTTTGTGAGCTACGGGAAATCTTGTGAGACTGAGAGCCGACAGATTCCTAGAAATGCGAGATACAAACTCTATTTCGATAATTACTACACATCTTCCAAGAAAAGTGTTCACCTTGCAGATCAAGGAATTCTGTCCCTTGGAACCGTGCGAAGGAATCGATTAAGGGACTCCAAACTCCCAACAGACCAAGAACTCAAGAAGGCAGGGAGGGGAACTACTGCCGTAAGAGTGGCACGGATTGACGGCATTGCACGTTACAGCTGTCGTGTGGGAGGACAACAAGGCTGCAACACTGCTTTCGACGTTTGTAGGCTCAGAACCCAACCAGTCCGTGCAAAGGTACGATCGAAGTTTGAAAGGCCAAGATTGAGGTTGAATGCCAAAACATCGTTCTCCAATACGATCAGCACATTGGCGGAGTCGACATGTTACACGGCCTGATGGGCATGAACAAGATTACGATGCGCTCGAAAAAGGGTGCTTTCAACTTTTTAATCATCTTTTGGAGTTGACAGTGGTAAATGCGTGGATTCTCTATCGTCGACAGAAAGAGGATGCCTCACTTCCATTGGAGAAATTTCGAAAGGAAGTCTCAGAGGGCTTGTGCATACTTGGCACCACAGTCATCTAAAGAGAACGGCCATCTGGAAGTTCAGCGGCAGTTCGAAGCCGAGAAGCGAAAGGCATCTACAGCAGTCCTTTCACCCCAAGATGTCCGCCTCCGCCAAGTTCAGTCACTGGCCTGAATGGACCGCTACCAGGCAACGCTGTAAGCTTCCAGGGTGTGCATCCCTCACGTTTGTAAACTGCGAGAAATGTGCAGTTTCTCTCTGCTTGAACAAAGCCAAAAACTGCTTTCAACGCTTCCACACCTCATGAGGCAGCAATGCGTGTTGTATCACATGTGATAGATAGAAATATTGGTTTTGTTTTTGAGTTCAAACATAGAATAAAAATGTTTAAACAATTTTTACAGTCTTCTTATCATT
>JAZHYW010021366.1:0-30999 GCA_037355805.1 Ixodes ricinus
GCAGCAGCGACGAGCAACAGCAACAAACGATAATCTGTTCTGTACGTCATTCCAGTTATCTGCTGAGCGCCTGGCCGTGTACAAGCGGTAGCTGCAGCGTGGGATCGGCTGTGACGTGTTACTACAAGCAACGGACCATCGTGATTTCATCCAACGAAGAGAAGTGTGCAGCCCCGCCCACGGTACCAGACCCAAGCGACCTCTGAGCAAGAAATCCGGCCATAAAAGCCGTCACCAACGTGAGCCGCAGCATTCTGGCAGCAGCAGCGACGAGCAACAGCAACAAACGATAATCTGTTCTGTACGTCATTCCAGGTTGGTTTATTTTACTATCATTCCTAAGGCAATTACATTCTTGTCGCTGCTGCTGCCTGTTGTGCCTGCTATTTGGTCTATGCACGCTATCAAAGATGACCGATACGTTGTGTTTGAAATGCCAAGAGGAAATCCTCGATGATGAGCAGTCAATTACGTGTAGTGAATGCGGTTACACGTATCATTGCGGTAGCTGTGCGGGAGTCTCTGAAGTAACATTAAAAACAAAGGGCGAGACCTATCGTAACGCGTGGAAATGCCCCACTTGTCGAACCTCAAAGCTTAAAAGTGGCGCGGCCAATAAACCGAAATCGGATGTCGACGTATCGACCATGTTAGCTTCCATGAACAACAAATTAGATGAACTCTTAGATCTCAAAGAAACTGTTGGAGGCATCGAAGCATCCATTAGCATGATGTCGGCAAAATATGATGAAGTATTAAAAAGCGTCAAAGAACAGAGGGAAGAAATTAAACAACTAAAAAGTAAAGTGGCGGAACTCGAGGGAAAAGACAATGGTGAGGAGGTAAAGAGGCTCAGGAGTGAACTTCATGACCTCGAATGGAGAAACCGAAAGCTCAACCTTGAATTTCACGGTATCGCAAAGACGAACGACGAGGATCTAATGAGCAAAATAAACGAAATAGCTCCTAGCCTAGAACTGCCTGAGTTAGCTGAAGCCGAAGTAACCGCCATTCACCGACTGCCCTCAAAGCCAGATAAGATCCCCGGCATTATTGTCCGCTTTGCTTCGCAAACAACAAGGGACGCATGGTTGAGCAGGAGGGGAAAGTTACGAAACACTGGAAACAAATACTTCATCAATGAAAACCTGACGAAGCAAAATCGTGAACTGCTAGCCAAGGCAAAAGAATGGACGAAGGGAAAAGGCTTCATGTACGTATGGCACAGGAATGGAAAAGTCTTTATCAGGCGCAAAGATGGTGATGACGCCTATGTGATAAGAAGCGAAGATGATCTGAAAGCGATCCATTCGTAGCTCGAGGTCTTTATCGCCTAGATACTAGGGCCTTCGCAATTCATGAAAGAATCACCGTACGTACTTCCCGCTAATTTTTCACAATATCTTGAACGCAGTTTTGAGTCGTCACTGAAAGTTTTTCATTTAAATGCAAGGTCTGCTAAAAATAAAGTAACAGATCTCGAGTGTCTTTTTAGCCAGTTTTCAATTAAATTCAATATAATTATGTTTACCGAGACATGGTATTCTGAGGAAGAAGATGTTTTTAGGCTGCCATCTTATAACCACTACTGTTTAAATCGTGTTTCTAATCGTGGCGGAGGTGTATGTTTGTTGATTGAAGAAAGCATCAAAACCGAATTATTATCTACTTTTTGTACTATGACAAAGGATTATGAAGTGTTATCTTTGGTGGCAGAAAATATGCTTATATCTGTGGTTTACCGCCCACCGGATGGCAATATTAACAACTTTCTTGCATATTTTGAGGGGCTTTTGGGATTCGGTAGTGATAATAACTTGAATGTAATCATTGGAGGAGATTTAAATATTAATATGCTACTTGATAACACGCCTAGAACTGAATTTGAAATATTACTTGCAACGTATGGATACGCTAACATAATAACTCGACCAACAAGAATTACAGTGCACACGGAAACTCTTATTGACCTTTTTATTACAAACATTGATCACACATGTCTGAAAGGTGGTATACTTAACACCCATATAAGCGATCACCTACCTATATTCCTATGCGTAAATGATAGTCTTTCTCACAAAAAAAATGCAGAGTCATTTAGGCACTTTCAGCATATCACCCCTTATAATCTGGACATGTTTCGTAATGATATTGAAAATGCTGACTGGAACAATGTTCTTGCTGCAACAGACCCTGATGTAGCTTACGATACGTTCCTAGAAAGTTTTAAACGCTTCTACATAAAAAATTTTCCTTACAAAAAAACAAAAAAATCGCGTAGAATCCGGAAACCATGGATTACCCCAAGTCTTTTATCGAAAATTAATGAAAAAAACAAGTTATTCCAAAGATTTAACAAATCAAGAAATCAAGATGATTTGACAAAGTTTAAAGCTTATCGCAACCAGTTAACGAAGGAGCTAAGAACCGCTAGGGAACGGTATTATCACAATAGTTTTAGATCTTCAGCTGGACGTATTGATGTTATTTGGAAAAAAGTTAATTCAATTAGAAAAAATAATCAGAACCATGACAATATAGATAGATTGCATATTAACGGAGAAGAAGTTAAAGATACTGCTTTAGCTAATGTATTTAATGATTACTTTGTAAATCTAGTTTCTCTAGCTTATGATGATAAGGCTTGCGAGTATATTAAATATAGAAACTTAAATTCAATATTCTTGGATCCCGTTAGCGATTCCGAGGTCTTTAATGTATTTATGAACTTAAATAATACATGCAGTAGAGATGCGGATGATATCCAAATTAGACCCGTAAAATATGTATTAGACTTAGTCGTGCATTGTTTAACTCATATATTTAACTTGTGTTTATCTGCAGGTATATTTCCAAAACGTATGCAGATTGCCAAAGTTTCTGTACTGCATAAGAAAGGTGATAAGAATGACATTAATAACTATAGACCTGTTTCAATACTTCCCGTGTTTTCAAAAGGGCTTGAAAGACTTATTCATGTAAGATTGTCAAAATTTTTCGATAAGTATGAACTCATTACAAGGTCGCAGTTTGGATTTCGAAAACATCGTTCTACGGAACTTGCCTTACTTGAAGAAAAAGAATTTATCTTACGCAACTTAGAGGACAAGAAAGTTGTTTTGGGGGTTTATATTGATTTTACTAAAGCTTTCGATTATTTAAACCACGAATTATTATTGCAAAAACTCGAATTTTATGGTGTTCGTGGGCAAGCCTTGCATCTAATACGGTCCTACCTCGAAAATCGGAAACAATATGTGTGTTGCGGTAACTTTTGTTCTAATATAAAACCAATTTTTTCAGGGGTACCACAGGGAAGTATTTTAGGGCCATTTCTTTTTAACGTCTATGTAAATGATATAGTAAATATTGACCAGTCTATTAAATTTGTAATGTATGCAGACGATACAACACTTCTTTATGCTGCTGATAATGTGGAAGAGCTCGTGTCAAAAATTAATTTAGTATTAGATAAAATATCATCATGGACCGACAGGAACGCTCTAAAAATAAATACTAGCAAAACTAAAGCTGTTATATTTCGGACAAAACATAAATCTATTCCATCCATATGTAGGATAACCTTAAACTCAGTTGACATCGAATTGGTAGAGGATTTTAAAACACTTGGTGTAGTGTTTTCCCATAATATGACCTGGGACCATCATATTGCGTATCTAAATAAAAAGCTATCTAAGGTTGTAGGGCTGATATGCCGGCACCGGTATATACTTCCAACATCAATTAAACTCTTGTTATATAAATCGTTATTTTATTCTCATTTAAATTACTGTTCCTTAGTCTGGAGTACAACTACAATAACAAACTTGGAGAAAGTACACTTAATTCAAAAAAGAATGCTAAGAACTATTGCAAATGCACCATATTTGTCGCATACAGAAAACTTGTTCAAAATTTATAATATACTTAGTATCAAAAATATGTATAGCTATAGACTATCCACAAGGCTTAAAAAAGAATTGCAACATAACACCTCTTCCTTGGTAACATTGTCAAATTTACAAAAACATGTTTTAACGTATCAAACTCGTAACCCCGATTATTGGCAAATACCAACGTGTCGATTGAATGTTGGCAAAGAAATGTTATCCTACCGAGTCCCAAGACTTCTCAATTCACTAATTTTTTACAATATTGATATAGATAAATTGAGTTTAAATGAATTACGTACTGTTATGTATAGCTTTGATGTAGTGTACTGATATTTGGTTTTGTATATGTTGGATGTTGTATCTCTATGTTCTCGATAAGTTGTTCATTAATTCCTTTTCATGTTCATGTATTTGTATTCATTATGTAAACGTAGATTTTGTATATTTATATGCTTTGAAGATTGGCAAGGTAATTGATATCTGTTGAATGGCTTATTCTTTGATTGAATGCTTTTGTATTTTATTTTGTTCCCTCTGACTGCTGCAGAATGTCACTGGGGCCGAGAGCTCGTCAAGCCGTCTATCGCGGCTTTTATTCTCTGCCTCATAATTACCTGCAATGGGGAATGAAAATGCTGCTTATTATTAATATTATTATTTATTATTATTCTTCAGCGCGACTGCAGCGCGCGACTTCGAAATTGAGTGATTGCTTCCCGTCACTGCATAATCGTTTAATCTTTTGTCTCTGTGCAGTCATTTAATTTTCAAGTCGTTTTACCACTATCATTGACCATATACCGTCTAGACCAACTCAAGCTCATAATTTCTTCGTGTATGGGCGAAAATATGAATGTGTGCGTACTGCCGCTCCGTGTAGGCGGGCCGCGGGTTTATCTGCTTGCGCCGCAGCCATGAGTGATTGTTTCGTAGCTTGGGTACCAACGTAAACGTGAGCGTACTGCGCACCGTATATGCGCGGGTTTATCTGCATGCTTGGACGACGTCCAAGAGGACGACGTCAAAGACAACGTCTAGGATGACGCCTAGGACGATCTCAAGAACAACCTCATGCACGCTGTCTAGGGCGACGTTGAGGACGACGTCCTAGAGTACGAGGTAAAATACGACGTCTAGAACGACCTTTAGGACGACTTCTAGGGCGATCTCAAGGTCGAACTCGAGGACGACCTCTAGGATGACCTCAAGGACGATCTCTAGAACGACCTGTGGGGCGATCCCAAGGACGACCTCCAGAATGACCTCCTAAGTCGATATCAAGGACGACATCTAGGACGACGTCCTAGAGAATAGCGTCAAAGACGACGGTTAGAATGACCCGCTAGGACGACGTCTAGGACAATCTTAGGGACGACGTCTGGGTCGACCTTAAGAACAACGTCAAGGACCACCTCTCGGACGACCTCTCGGACGACCGGTAGGACAACGTCCTGCGTAGCGGAGAGCGCACACGCGCGGCAGATTCGAGGCCAGAGAGCGTATCGCAAAAACCGGGTGAAGTAGCTAAAGAATGCAATTGCATTAAAACAAAACCTTACGGTTCCCTGCCGTGGCTGCAAAGGAACTGCGGTGACCTGAACACGTACTACACATAGTGACACTTCACAAAACCATTTTCACGCCGGCGGAAAAGATGCCTCACAAAATTTTGCGTCATGATGGACAGACAAACCAAGCATTTCCCTCTAAATTTAGCAAGAGAATGTCTGCGCTAGAGGTCGCGGTGTCACGCGGCGTCATTGTGTGACGTGACACTGCGACGTCACGTGGCACTTCAACATCTCGTCACGCCATGACTTATCGTGGCGATACTATGATGTCACATGATGTCACAACGTGGCGTGAAACTATGACGTTAAGTGAGACCCAACACTGTGACGTCTCGCGACGCCATGACGTCACGGGGAAGTGTGACGTCACATAACACGATGACGTCACGTGACACTGTAATGTCGCTTGACGCTGTGACGTCGTTAACACTGTGACGTCATGTGACACTAAGACGTCAAATGACACCATGAAGTCACGTGACACTTCGACGTCAGGGGACGCTGCGACGTCACGTGAGTATGTCACGTCGAGAGCTACCACGACCCTACATAAAACAGACCCGGTGATTCGCTGCTAACTCTTCTTAATAACTGCTGTCGCCGTAAAAAACGACAAATAACTCGACAATGTTTATCTTTTCCTTTGGTTCGTTTGAATAGTCCCAGAAATCAAAATAAACAAGGATTACGTCGCTCAATAAAGTTTCCCAGAACATATGTACGCCGATTCTTCGTCGTCGAGAACCCCCAAGGGGAAAAAATGGTAACAAAGAAAAAAAGAAATAAATAAAGGTTCAGAAACGAAATCAATATTCGTTTTCTGTTTGAAGAGGTGATTACAACGCCCCAGGTCCCATCCAGCATATTCTCATTTCCTTTCGAGAGTCCATAAAATCGGGATTACTTCGCATTTTGCCCAAAGGGTGTGGAGTGGCCCAACGATTGCTGTTTTTGTGGAAGTGAATTGAAGAACTAAACTTTAAAGGGGGGATGCGGCACAGCTAGATCGCAGAAAGGATTCCAAAGAAACAAAACAAAACAACTTTGGTTTCAGGTCCCAAAAGGCCGACCACCCGTTCATGCATCAATAACAGCCTCTGGCTTATAATTACTCTATTGAAACCAGCGAGATGACTTCCTGGATTTCTTTAAATATCATCGCACGTTCAGGTGTATCGACTAACATATTTTTTACTCTATGTTTCATTTAAGATATAAAAATAGTTTTATAATAATATTTTATAAGTCTATCTTTTCTCCGGAGGCATACAAATAATATTTGTAACTGGCATCCTACATTAACTGAAAACAGACACAAAGAAATATTTCGATGTTCGCCCCCTTTTTAGTGTCAATGAACACGAAATCAGTACTTTTTTTTTTCTCACGCTGTTACGTTTGTTTGAGCTACCATACTCTCTCTACGAAACGATACACATTCCTCATGCAGTGATGCTGTCTTCAGTTGTTCATCTAGGAGGTGCCGGTATACAGTACTTTTCGTTTATTTCTATTTTTCATCAAAGAATAGTGGGGGACTGATAAAAAGAAGAAATAGCATGAAACGTTCCGACGAGTTTGAAGTCCCCTGCAATAAAACAGCAGAAAACCCGCACAAGTGAGCAACTTCATTTTTAACACGAGAATGCAGACTTAGCTATTGGAGGAGGCTTTCTTTACGGCTTGTTCACAAAAGAAATCACTTACAGTTATTTACGCCCGAAGGTTAAAATAAAGTTAATGACAAGCTGCATTAAGCCGTGTCTCTTGCGGAAAGTTGGCCTTTCGTCTAATTTTCTTTTCTTGACACACTTAATTTAGATTAAAATTTAGAATTAGCAGCGTCACTTAAAACAAATGCGAAGCGAACGGCACGCAATCATTTACAAATCATTTCCAAATGCGGGTATCCTAACTTATGGCCTAAACTGCTCCTTTAACAAGGCTAATGGTATGTTTTACAGCGATAACAGTGATGGGCTTTCCACCCCCCTCAAAATTATGTAAGACAATGAAGGGCTACCTTTGTCAATATTGAAAAATACCTGAAAAACAATAACCCAAGAACCCGCCACTAAATTTCGAGAATTTTGCGACTCGTAAAATTTGCTAACTTACAGTGGGCGCGAATATTTCATATTGTCTGTAGCGGCTAATTCCAGCCTTTACAATTCGGGATATTTTGTCGCGAATATGACCCTGGCTCGCTTATTCGCGAAAAATTGGGGTCACGTAAATAAATGGTTTTACAGTAGTGGTATGTGTCGAGGACTGCTGCGCATATGAGTCTTGTGCAGCACTCTCTGGATAGCCGCAGTTATGGTAACGTCGCATCACGCAACCCAATTCTCACGTCGCGTCCGCTAGAGAGGTTGTATAACATAACAGCGTATGTAACTCTCCGAGAGGACGTCGACAATGGTTTATCGACGTAAGCTGCCTTTTGCGGCAGAAGAAGCGGACCGCCAAGCAAGGCCTGCTGCTGCAGGGAGAGAACGTCAGGCTCGTCAGACCGAAGACCGGAAAGCATTGCAAAAAACAGCTCGCCGTCTTTGCTTATAGTTGTTGATAATAACGAGACAAACATTCATGTATTTACCCAGTTATTCGCTAAACATATTGCCTATCTAGCACGCTATGCATATTAACAGGGCACACATTAACAGGACATGACTGTGTCTATAGTAGTCTATTCAACCACACATACAGCGCGCTCCATGAGATCACGTTACTTAGTCCAGCCCTATAGACTAACAGTGTCGCGGAGGTAATCCGTAACCGATTCTATCCATTAACACTGGCCTCGCGGCACGTCACGTTCTTTTTCCCGACAACAAACGTGTGAGGAGCGAAACAACGTGGTGGAAAGTAGACACTCCACTGGTCAAGTCGGATAGTGAACCGCATTACATTCTCAGCCCTGCGGTGAGTTCAGACTACACTAGTGAACGCATTCTCCGGCAAACAACCTGGACCGTCCTCGCCAAACACGGCGCTCCCCGATCCGCCCCAAGTTTCCGCAGGAACCTGGCGCTGCGGCTGGCTGCACGGGTGCAAAGGCGGCATTCCAGAGTTTAGTGGCCCGAGTCGGGCGTTCTGCACGCTCCGTTTTCCATTCGCTCCCAAGAGGTCTATTAAAAGCGAGTCCGTGGTCTCGCCGGTCGCACATCTGGCACAAGAAGGTCGGTGTCTTCGTTCTCTATGCCGTGTTATTAGCGCGTTTTAGAATGGGTACGCAGAGAAATAGGTGCGCCAGCCTAAAACGCTGGTTCAGGTCGGCGCATGCGCAGTACCGACTGCTCTTTTCTTGCGTGGGCAAAGCTTTTGCGTACGCTATTCTAAAACACACTATGGAATTTGGCTCTTATGCGTGTGAACTTTTTGATATCGGTTAGTTCGTATACATTATGCATTAGTTCGTATGCAAATGTGCGTGTCAAGAGTAATGCGCGTGCGTGCGTGTACCTTTGTATGCACGGCTGCGCAGCTTCGTTTGTGAGGAAATGTACTTACACGTATTATCGAGAACAAATAAAACGCGAGTAGCGGAGAGCCTGTCCTTCGACAAATGAGCCTCCTCTCCGGTGTTCGCTCTGCTAAATTGGAAAGAGGTGGAGCAGCTTCCCCGAATTAGTAACCTGTCACCGGCTATTGGAGAATATATCCTAATTCGCTCATTGGCATTAGACAGAGCGCCTACAGCGCCAAATCTTCCCTCAGCGGCGGAGAAATCTCGCGTCCAAGAAAACGCATGCGCATCGCGCTGTCCACACTCTCCTCCCGCTTTCGCGCTGCGCCCAGAGACAGGGTTCCCGTCGACTCACCGAGATACCGATTCGCTGAGACAGCAGAAACGGCTGTCTCCGCTGTCTCGAGGGGTTTCCACGACGATAGATGGCCGACGACAACCACACCTCCTAATTCAAAAAGGAAAACCCAGAGGATGTGCTCGTCCAGCCGCTCCAACTGCGCGTGAATGAAAGTGTATTCCTTGTGAGGTATTTGCGCATACCCTCGAAGTCACCCTTTTCACTTCGCAGTTTTATGAGCCTTTAGGAAGCGCAACATCCACGAAGGCCACGCGCTCAGTCGTTCGTTTTCATTCATTTTCTGACATAATTGCGAATAATTGTTCGAAAGACAGACACTGTTAACGTCTCTATTCCTCGCAGAATTTCATTTAGACACATATTTTTCTTCATTCTTGTGAGCGTGCGTGGCTCCCTTGTTCTTTCACGTCCACGTTCCCATAGGTTCTACTAAGTTCTATTCATGAGGTTGTGCTGCTCTCTCTGCCTCTCTTCATGACTGTTGAAAAGTCTGCATGTCGGACAGCATGGTTGCCTGCGTTGTGTGTTTCAGAGGAACGAACAGGACCAGCCCTTCATTGTCTGCGGGAATTCGGTGGGAGGAAATGGCGGGGTGTGTTCCGGAGGTAATCTCAATAAATATGTCCGGCAAAGTAATGGTCGAAATAACTTCCGCCAGCAGCGCGTCCGCAGCTGGCGCTTCCGGAACTCTTCCTTTCCGCCCCATTCATGTGCCCTCGCCTCAAGACTTGTTAATATCCAGAACCTGGAAACCCATTCCGCCATCGGTTTCCGCCGACAGCATTATTTCGCCACATCTTCTGGGGAATGCTCGAGTTCCGCGGGAAAGGATTACGCGTGGACAAATGCTACCGTCACTGTCAGATTTGCTGGCGGCTTGGGATTCTGGTGGTTTATATTTGTTTTCGTTCGTTTTATTTTGTTCTATTAAATCTAGCTTTTCTGTATTTACGATCATTATTTTTATGTGCGTGCGTGCAATCCAAGGGCTTCCAATATATCGTTATTTGTGTCTTTCCTAGTCCTTCTATTTTCAGCGCGTCTGTCGTATGGCTTTTTTGCCTGTCGCTTCTAAATAAGGATGTTCGCGAGATTTTTTATATTTTGTTTCGTTTTTTTTTGCTTTCTCTATACATTCGCTTTATTTATTCATTTATTTATTTAATACATTCGCTTATTGTATCTCGTGTCACTCGTTCAAGACTCGGTCGAATGGTGTCTGCTCTAAAAGTTCTCTTAGCGTATGAAAGAAAATAACTTAAATACAAAAAAAACAATCAATGGGACACTTGAAGATAAACAACACCAACCGGCAAATAACCCAACGGTTCGGACTGCGGTTCGAAGGGCTCAAGATTGCAAATGGACTTGTACATTTTTCTGAGATATTTTTATTTATTTATTGTAGCAGATTTTTAATTCTTGCCCACTTTGATCCCCAAGGTTCTAGCCTAAAAATTAAAGGACATTTGTTTTAGCGTCTCTTGTTTTTAGACGAAACAGCAGACGCTAACTTGCCTAATTTGCGTAATGCTGGCGTTCCACTGCCGCTACATCCTACAAAAGACAGCGTCTGCATACGGTCACCGCACTATCTGTGGTTCGAATGCCGCGAGCAAAGTTTTCCCTTGAACTCATTGCCACGCCGCATTCGAAGCACGGATCTCGCGGTGCTCTGTTCGAATAGGGGTATCACTGGCGGCCATAGCTGTGTGCGACTGCCGAGCGCGTGCTGATGGCCGGCTTCTATAGGAGGTATTCACTGGCGGCCATATCCGTGTGCGTGGTTGCTGAGCGCGTGCTGACGGCCAGCTTCCACAGTTCTTTTGCAACGTGCATTCCACACCATCAAGATTGCCGGTCTTAGCAGGCTATTAATGTAAGCTCGTTCTGAGCATGCGCTCGAAACATTGACCTCAAACATGGCGTCCAGTGAATGCTCCTATAGTTCTCCTGCAACGTGCATTCCGCACCATCAAGAGTGACGGTCTTAGCAGCCATTACTGGGAGCTCGTTCTGAGCATCGCTCTAGACAGCACCCACAAATATTGCGTCCAGTGAATACTCCTTATAGACCTTTTCGCATAACCTCAAACCAGCCACTAACTGACGTACCCTCGGCCTGGTGAATTTTCGGATTGCCCGCTGACACAGGGTATGCAACCGCCAAGGGTATGGGCGAAAAGGCTTAAAAACGGACGTCGTGCATGAGTTAGTTCCGAGTGCCGTGCTTTTACCGTGCTGCAATTTACAAAAATCTACGGTTGTCTGGCTACCATTGCGTGGTCGTCGGATGGATAAATAATTTTAAAAAGCATAAGAACAATAGCAGAAAGTGTGCCATGAGCACAAGAAGCTGCAGCGCGAGTGTGGCTGCAATGTTATCGAGCTTCGCATCGTCCCCAAGAATCCTTATTTATGAAGTCAGTCGACTGCGAGCTTGAATCGTGAGAGATTCGTATCAGACTCAACGTCACGTTTAAGCTCACGACCACTTCGTCTACGATAAGAGGACCGATTTTAATTCCCGGTGCAGGTGGTCCAATTAGGTTATCACTGAAAGCCCCATGGTATGTGAAAGGTATGAAAAAGTCTACATGCCACCACTCAAGATGGAGCTATCAAATGCCGAGAGCTTACCTGCATAGACTACATTAAACTGCTCATATATACTTCGCTGTGGAAACTCAATCAAAACACCCCACCGTCTTCGTCCTCGTTCTCTCGATCAGGCAAGGTGATGGCCTGTGAGTAGCCAGCTGGATTCAACCGAACAAGCTCCAACAAAGTTATTGCAGCCCACCATAGCCAAGTTTAGCCAAGTTCCCCCCATACCCACACCGTTGCCTACCCAGATAGCTGTGCTGCCAGAACTAGCCGGTATTTCTTTTTCTAAGCCGCTAGACGGCGTCGTCGGCGCCGCAATTCTCAAGATGGCGGCGCTGTTGAAGAAAAGGTCTATAGGCAACACTATCTTTGTATATTGTATAAGCAGTCTGACCTCGTTTTAAGGTTATTCTTTTTGTTATAGATTTTCTTCTGCCGCCTCGGTGACTTCGAGACAATAGACCATTTGCTGTCTTACCCAAGCATCAAGGAGAATGCAGGGATTGGTGTTCCACGCGCCGCACGTGCTGGCCTCAGCAGTAGGTAACTTTTCCAAAGCAAAACCTAAAACAAATGGCATCTTGCACGCGCGTTCGTCAATGCTTTCTTTTGGTTATTTGCTTCGAATCTTTTATACAGGAAAGGCGTGCAGCGTGTGGCGCGTGGAACACCAATCCCTGCATTCTCCTTGATGCTTGGGTAAGACAGCAAATGGTCTATTGCGATCCCCGCTTTGCGAAGCTCGAATCCGACCGAAGTGCCCGCAGTATGACGGAGGCCTCACTGCGGACAAGGCGCCGTGTGACCTAGATTTCAGATGCACATCAATAGATTCCAGGAAGTTCAATACTTTTCCGTCTTTCGCTAGGCATTCCAGATGTCCTTCGTTGGTCTGGAACTTAAACCACTAAACCTATGTACTAATTAAAGACCAATGATCTGTTTTTTATAGTTTTGGCGTGTTTTTTGTGTTTTTTAGTTTTTTCTGAAATTCGATGATATCCGGGCGTCAATTTTTGGTGGCGGGCTACAAAAACATCGGCGTTTATTGGGGCTGTTGAAAAATATGACACAAGCAGTTAACCTCCACAACCCCAGAAAAAATATTCGTGAGGGGAACATGCAGAAAACGCCTTAAAATCGATGAGCCTATAAATGAACACAAGTTAAGTAAACAAAACAAACAAGAACAGGAACAAGAAAAGAAACCGCTTTGCGGACAGTTTAGTGTGGGTTCTGTTCCCGTTCAAAATAAATGAAGCAGTAGATTAAAGTTTTCATTCCGTAAGCATTTTTTTCGGCAATTTTCGATTGTTTTTTTTTTTTTACTTTTTTGAGGAGTTTTGGTATCTATCAAAAACACAGAATCCTAGTTATCATAAACGCCCGACTTGCCAAACGTTAAACTGGCACTAAGTGTAAATAAATACACGAATAAATGAGGCATAAAGGAACTGACTACGCGCGCTGCAAACTCACAGTACTTGTCGCGTCCAGACAAGGGTCATTGGAACTTGAGGAAGTTCCGTGTTGTCGCTCAACTATCCCCTCGAGAAATTGTCGCACCTCTCGAATGACTTACGCAAACAAAAAAGAACAAGAATAGAAATAGAAATGAGAATGCGCTTCATTCCTGTCTCCACACACAAAGCAGACAAAAGTGAAACACGTGTGTGGCCTCGGGGCAATTCCACTCGAAGATATAGACGCGTCCCCAGCAATGCAAGCGGCAGGACAACAAATGCCTCGTGGTCGTTGGTTTCGGCATCGCAGTACAGGCACGTCTGTCTCAGGGAAAGGGTGGCATATCACTCGCCGAGCGTCAATCTCTTCCGTCCCTAATGAGGACAGCCAGAGTTACAAAAGGGCTGACTACCTGGAAGCAGTATGACCATTTGATTGGTAGTAGCACAAAGAAGAACCAATGGGACGAAAAAGGGCGCGCGTGTCCAGCATACTTCCGGCACACACGCCTTGGATTACCTTCTTAATCTATATTCTTTCTTTGTGTTTACACCCTTCTCGCCAGAAAGGAACTGGCAGGATTAAGTGAAAGACGACGCCGACGAAATGCACTCACAGGCGTCACATGTGAGCGTTATTTTACGCTCCCTATAGGGCGATTCACACAAAACGGCTTTCCACTTTCGGTAAGCTGCGTTCGCCATGTTGATGACCGGCATGCGCCGCTTTCGCCTCTTGGTTTTACCGCGTATGCTCTCGGTTATTGGCGTCGTTTTCGTTGCAGGTAAAATGCCGAAGCATGGCGTGTATTCCGTCGACGACAGAACAAATTTGTAAGGGCTATAGGGGACATTTTTAGGTTGCATTAAAGGGGCCCTGCAATGGCTTTTTTACTAATTTTTAATTTGCACCAAACCTGAGCGCACTGAACGTAGTAACTTAAAGGGAAACTGAAGCGGTTCTGTATTTGAGAAAAAACACTTCAATGGCCTTCAATTTACCTCCAGGATCAGGAATATCGAGATTATTTTTCAATTTGGCGCACGGAGCCTTCAGAAATTAATTTTTAAAGTACCGCCAAAGCCCCTCCTTCCCGGGGCGTGACGTCACAAAAGGAGTTTTCGGAATCTCTGCTCTCGCGCATCTTCAGCGCCTGCCAAAGCTATGCACGCGCACTCTTGCTATTTTCAAGAAGGTCAGAAAGAGACGTCACGACTGCCGTCAGTGCGGAAAAATATACCTGGCAAGCTTGCCATTGCACGCGCTGCCCACACGAGCGACACGCGCTTGGCGGCCGAAAGGTCCTTTTATGACGTAACAACAGGTCGGAGATTTTTCGCGTTTTCTCGCTTTTAGTTGCATCTTCAGGGAAAACGAATGTGATATTCAGATTCACGGGATAAAAATACACCAGAATTCACCTCTAACTCGTTTTTTTCAAGAAGTGTTTCAGCTTCCCTTTAATGACACTTTTCTTTTCTCAATTTCGATTTATTTTAGAAGTTATAGGCAAATCAAAATTACAAAAACAAGCAAAAAATAACCTCCTTCATGACGTCCTTGGTTGCTTGAGTGGCCGTGAACTAGACGAGGGGTGGTGAGCTGAGCGAGCGCTCACGGCGTGCCGTACTCCGTGTCGGCGGCGCGAGAGGGCGCCACTAAAGCGTGTTCTGGATAGGCTGTATGTAGCGGGCAGCTAGAGCGGCTCTCATTGCATTTGCTGCGCGATTAAACACAAATTCGGCATGACACTTCGTGGCCACAAACGACAGCAAACACGGGGTAAAGATCAGTTCAGAATGGGAGCCACTCGCGCTGCCATACCGCGAAACGGCCAAACCGCAAGACAAAGCTGCTCACCGAAGGCCTTGGGAACGCTCAGAGCCGGCCGGGTCCTTCGGTCCCTACGGCCGCAGCGCCGCCGCGTACATCCGGGACCGCTCCGTGTCGGCGCCTGATCCCACTACTCCTTTCTAGTAGGCGCCGCCTTTTCCACCGATTGGTGGCGGGTATGTCGACGGATCATTTCTTGTTTCCGTACTTTATAAACTGCATTTGTTTCTTTTCTGATCTCAAATACTGAACAAAAACTACTTTTATAAATAATTGAAACGGTTCGCGCCACTTATATTTTGTATTTCGACTAAAATGAAGCTTTTAGCGGCTCTGACCAGTAGTAAGCCCAGGACCTAAGACGTCACATTACGCGCGCTTTCGGTACCGCGGGTCGCCCCCGTCGGTGGAGGAGGTTTCCGCGTCGTCCGGTTAAAATAAGACGCACTGATATTTAGTGACTCTCTCCGTGCCCGCTGGCTTGCCCGAACCCCAAGAGACGTGGAAACCGCAAAAAAGGTAGACGGCTTAATTATGATTGCAGGGCCCTTTTAAACGAAGTTAATTTTGCATGGTTTCTTTTCATAGCCGCCCGGTAGGGATATACTATCGGGGCCTTAACGGTTGCTGACGAGTCGACTTTTCGATTGCCATATCGTCCTAACTAAAAAAAGACCTACATTTGACGAAACTTCTGTGCCAGATGATGTTACTTTCTGTCGCCGTCAACTCCGGCAAACGCAGTCAATCATCGACGCAAAAAAAAAAAAGGCGACCGAGCTGGAAATTTCTGCCTCTGCGAATCAAAATACATTACGGAAAAGTTCGTCCGGCAAAATTTTCAGCTTGAGGTACGTCACGTGAAAGCGACCGATATTTTGTCACCCTTCAATATCTCCCCCTCCTCCCTTCAGAAAAAAAACAAAACAAAAAAACATTATAGTAGAATATAAACTTTTCAACTTTTACGAACTTGCTTTTTGCACCTTACCAACCCCGAGGCTTGGGTCTCGTCGTCTTTCCGCGTTTGCCGTCAGCTGATAAGCCAATAGACCCTTTTCGAAAGTCAGCGCCTCTAGTGTCGGTTGCGCGAACTTGACAAAATCCGCCATTACTGCGTCGTCAAGCATCGAGGGGGTTGAACCTGAACCGTTCCGCTGCATTCGGCAGTGGTGATAGCGTTTGACATGCCAACCCATTGCTGCGTCCCTCAATGCACCCAAAGAGGGCCAAAATATAAAAAACAACACAAGGTGAGTCTTTTTTTTTTTTCACGTTAAAAACACCAGTATTCGAAGAAATCGGGTCATGCAGATCCGCGCGGAGTGAGCGACGATCACATTTGGCCTGTCCGCTGCTGCCTCAACGCTTTTCGAAGCTTCGAGTGCGTGTTCACCGCTTCGGAGTGTAAAGTTAGCACAAATAAAAATAATCTATAGAGGATAACCCCTGTCCACGCGACATCGTTTCGAAATGCGTTTAAACTGCACGAGTAATCGTGCGATGGATCCCGTAGCTGCGAGCGACTCCTGACCAGTATTCAGAGTTGATTTCTGACAACGTTGCGTTGCGGTGTCCGATCACAAGTTGTGTGAAGTTTCCTAGTAGGTATGGGCACGTAGCTTCGGATAATACCTCGTCCGCACAAGCACTCGTAAAAAAAGAAGAAAAGAACGAACGCAAGGAGTGCTCGCACGTCACGACATTACATGAAATTCGATAGAACATCGTTTTACGTTCAGGACATCGGCATTGCATGGTTGCGCTTGCTAGCACGGAGAGATGTACTTCGTCTCTTTAATGCCTGCATCGGGAGCTCGTGCTGCAACTTCTAAACATGTTTTCAAGCGCGCGCCCGGGGCGGTATCGGGCCTCCGAGACCGATTTGCTTTGCTCGTAACCGCAACGTTCTGCTAGAGCTGCTCTTCAAGTGCTTTGACCACATTACCTCGTAACTTTGTCCGTGAGCATAGAACTCACCCGATCACAACCGCAAAAGGCACAGCATGCCATAGACTACATCGCACAGCATATTTGTCTGCCACAACATAAAGTATGGAATGAATGAATGAACGATGTGTTGTTGAGAATAACACTGGAGAGTAAAACAGACGTGCACATGGGATGCATAGGAGAGTTGACTTTATTAAGGTCGTTAAAGAGCTTGTAACAAAACAAATAGGGACAAAGACACACACCTGAGTCTTGACAGAAGGCTGTTTAAAAACAACCAGTAGAACAGCCCAACGGAAACAAGTTTCTATTGGAAAGTTCTGTCCACATTTTTTCTAACCGCAATATTTCTACTCCCAGGTTTCCTACTTTGGCTTTCCTCTGGCTCCTGAAGCAGCTTGCTTTGATGAGCACTCCGGAGGTGGATCTGAAATAAATTTGCGTTCTTGTTTACTTATGTTTACTGCATAGATTGTACAGTGAACAAACATACTGTGTGTTCACCCACATTGATTTTAAATAGGTAAGAGGCATAATCTTAGCAGTGCCCACTATGTGTGAGAAAAGACGCGTCATATATGCGATTATTCGTTTACTAAACGCCGGAAGCTTTTACTACGCCGAAAGTTAAAACTGGTTTGTCCTAACTTTTGAGCTAGCATGCTCGTGCTGATAGTGGACATAGTGCACGCTCGCGGGCACCGCACACGTCAAACCGTCAACGTGAAACTTGCCAGCACAGAAAGCAATACAATCAAAACAAGCGCCTTTGCTAAAAAAAAAAAAAAAATCTATGAAGCACGGCGTACAGAGGCGAAGTTCACCGGCACGACGCAAGAGCGATTCTGTTTACCTCTCACCCCCCGCCTCGTACTCTTTAGTCCGTACGCCACTGAGCTTCGCAACATTATCTCAAGCTGTGAGAAGTCAACGAGCCGGAAAATATTATATTTCGTTTCATCATGCAAAAGAGGTCGAAGACGCGCGAGTATCTTAGGCCTCTTTTGGCGTTTCCTTGTGCACGGCGCTGCGGCAGACGGCGCAAGTCCGCCTGCACCTAAAAGACACGTTCACGGCGTGATGCGCGCGCTTGAAGCTTTGGGTTGGCTCACGCTTAGGTCTGAACAGGCGACAAGAAAGAACAGTGCTTACCTCAACACTTTAACCGACGCCGGATCAACGTAGGCCTCGGTGATGAACTTGTTGCTTCGGGCAATCTGGCGGCTCGAAGCGAGTGTCGAGGCGCGGTACGCCTCTATCTTACATTTGTTAAAGCTACCCGGAACTGCAGTGTGGTCAGTGCTCCACGGGGAAGGCAAAGTCACTCGTCCATGAGGACCGTAGCCAAAGGTATACCGGGAGTACTGCCACAAGCACCTGCGACAGGCGAATGCAGCTCCCGGAGTTTCTGTGATGGCCAAAGTGCGGCGCCACTACGTAGGCTTCTTTGTCGTACGTCCATCCATACAAGAGAACTACTGTTCTCTCTCTATTCAACAGGCCCCAGACTTCTATGCGGGTATTTGCCGCTACATTTTCGAGCGCTCAAGTTGGATGTGTGCTATTGGTTACCATACTAGTAATGACCTATTCTTTGTGCACCCTCGTACCTAGCCTCGCTGTCCCCATATCCGGTGTGTGGGCCAAAAAAAAGCAAGAGATTACAACGTATAACACGTAAAAAAATATAGGGAAGCAAAAAAAGGAATTATGATTAAAATGTAAACACTTTCCACCGCCGTGGCGAGAACAAAGCGACATTTCCACGCGTACCGGAAGTTCCGCATTTCAAGATGGCGACGCCCTCACGGAAAACCATGCATGAAAACAAACACGTGAAAAGTTTTCGGCCATTCATGATTGTTACTTTTTTCTGTAGCTCTTTAAACGATCGCGCGCCTCGCTCTCGCAGTGCGCGCGGCGCGTTTCGCTCGGTAAAGTTTTGAGTGCGTGTTAGCGGGAAAGTTTGTTTTTCTTTTGAACACCGAGTTTGTCGCTATGGCAGTGCCTCACTCTTACGGAAGGTACTGCTCTGCGAGATGGTGCAATAATCCAACGGAGAACTCGGAATACAGACAGTTCCGGTTTTCGACAGACGACAGGTAAGCCTCTAAGTTTTTGTAATTTTGGAGTCGGAAATGCAAGCATAAAAATATATACTTTGCAATCATCCCGACAGAGCAGTCAAATGGATCACGTACGCGAACCGACCGGAGTTCGAAGCTTTGGCCATGAGCAAGCTGCACGAGCGCCGGCTGTGCAGCGCGCACTTCAGGAATACAGCATTTGCGAGCCACAGGAGGATACGTTTGCGGCCGAATGCATGTCCTTTGGTTCAAGTAACCGACCCGAGACTGCAAGAGCTTGTTCCTCCAGGTGAGCTTGTCTCAGTACAATATTAGGTTATTTCATATTTGGTTTGGAGAAGCTGATCTGTTATGGTTATATTATTCAGAATTCTTATGGGGAGCTGCGACTCACCTGCCAGCCCCAGTTCTGGTAAATAATATTTCATATTAGTTTCTGCACTATAATTCTCAAGCTAGGAACGGCCTTCTTTTTATACTAATCTGCTCATATCTGTTGGCATCAATTTAGTATAAATTCATTGACTTTTTCAGTTCGCCCGTCCTCACCATCGCCAACTGCCGCCTCTTTGCAGGGGGAGGCGCAGGTGGAGCCCCACCTTGGTGAGGAACTGAGCTTGTACGTGATGCTTTTTTCTAGACATGAAAGCAATATGGAACGCGCAGCGTCCGTTTACTGGCTCTATTAGCCAACTCTTGATATTAGTAGCACCATATTCCGTTTAGTGAACTCACAAGATGCATTCGTCCCATTTTTTTCAGCTCGCCCGTCCTCACCACCGCCAACTGCCGCCACTTTGCAGGAGGAGGCGCAAGTGGAGCCCCACCTTGGTGAGGAACTGAGCTTGTACTGGACGGTTTTTTCTAGACATGAAAGCAATATGGAACGCTCAGCGTCCGTTTACTGCCTCTAGTAGGCAACTCTTGAAATTGGTAGCACCATGTTCAGCTTGAGTTGAAGCTTAATGCGAGTTCAATTTCTGAGTCATTTCCTCTCTCGAACAGATGTCACTCTAGAGACACCAATGGGAGCTGCAGCCTCATCGAGGTCCACGGCTGGCACGATGGCAACCCCAAAGAGACAAGGTGGCAGGCCGAGGAAAGAGTACTCACCCCGGACGAAACGTACATTAGATAACCTAAACAAATCCAAAAACCGATTGCGCAAGAACCTCTTGAAGGCATCACAAACTTTACGAACTTTTTTTTCTTGATTTTTCGAATCTGACACGACCTCGAGTCATGTCAGATTCGAGGCAGATTGACATCGTGCTGTCTAAACATTTATATGAACCACTCAGCTTTGCTTTGCGATAGAACATAAGAAACTTTCGTCAGTGCTGACTTGATCAAGCCGTAGTAGCCCTCGTCAAATTTTATTGTTGAGGCCGAGCCAACTGACAGGCATTAATATATAAAAGATATAGGATACCCTATTTGAGAGGTTCAATATCCAGGAGGTCTGCACAAGCCATAATAAAGTCGATGCACATCATAATCTGACTTGCGGTCTGGAGACTCGACGTCGTGTTTCAATTCGTGAAATCATCGTAAATAGCTTGTAAACCCTTGTAAATAGTTACTTACGCGCATTGTCTTAATGCGTATATGTTCCTAGAATAGTGATCATATAGACCAGTGGTTCTCAAATGGGGCTCCGCGGACCCTTTGGGGTCCGCGAAGGCATTCTAGGGGTCCGCGAAGCCCTGCCTCATCAGTCAAGCGTGGCAATAAAAGTTGTATTTTTTTCAGGTCGAAAAGAAATGTTTCAGTTTTCAGGCGAGTTTCTTCGTGTGAGTGTCAATAAGAGAGGTCTACTTCACACTAGCCCTTAGTTATATTCATTTATTAAATCATTATTATATTTAACCTATACCTTTCCTCTCCTCTCACCACGAACGGGGTCCTCCATCATCTCTGCCGATCCACAAGGGGTCCGCGAAACATAGATGGTTGAGAACCACTGATATAGACTTTTGAATAGCTCTCTAGGTATGAGCTGTTTCTATAAACTTCGCTAATTGCGCAATCAGTATTTTGAATTGTTACCGCATTCCTGCTATTCTGAACACTGAGTAGAGATAATGCACGTTGCGAGTTTCATTTATTGACTTATGCTGTTTTTCATAGCGCGTGCTCATGTTCGTATAGTTACCAGAAGTTTGGACATATATTGATATGTATATATGCATATTATGTCCTTCTAGACCAATTTTTTTTTTTGCGTGTTCATCACTTGTTTTTTTATTGTGGAACGTTTCCTATAATTAAAGAAATGAGCAGATCTGAGTGGAAAACTTGTGGAATAATAGTTCTACATTCTGTGTTACTTACCGTTCCCATCTTTCCGTTTTTCACCACTTCCTTCGTTTAATGCTCGCTCACCTAGGGCTGTTGCATACATTTATGTAGATAACATTATGTAAAGAGTTTATTTTGAGAGTGTGGCCTAACCCAGGAGTATCAAATAAAAATGCATTTAAGTCCATCACCTGGATTTCTTTCTTTGCCTCGGTGAGATCGTTCTTAATGTTCATGTGTTCAAAGATTGCATGTGCAGACAACACTCGATCGCCCCGGCGCAGCGTAGTCTGCGCCGAGGCGTTTTCGGTTTTCGGTGCCGCCGCGCTGTTGCGCGCAGTACCGAAAACCGAAAAAATCAAACGTCGGCCGCGCGTGCAGAAAAAAAAAAAAAGAATCGGGGAGAAGATAGCGGGAGAGAGGAGGAGGAGGAGGGTACGCGAGGGTGTTGACTAAGGTGGCGCCATCTCATGAGAGTGTTGTGCGAATTTGTCTAGCCCCAGACCTCCTTTCGCCATTTTGCCGCAAAGCGCCGTGTCGCTAGTTTCGCTTTACCACGGTGGAAGGTACAGCTGCACTCCCTGCTCATCGCTCGCTCCCGAAACGACGACCTGTAATGTGCGGCGGTCTCGGTATCTCATAGTTGCTCGACGACTTTCGCAAAGGGTCTACTACGCACCAACGAATACGCCGTGATCCCCGCTTGCCTGTGTGTGTGTGAGAGAGAGAGAAAGAAGAGAGAGAGAGAAAGAGAGAGAGAGAGATTGTTTTAAATAGGAATAACGAACGCACAAAAACGATGAGCGATATGACGCTACAACTTTTGGCGCCGCATGATTTGCTCCATCGGATCATAGTGTAGAGTGTGGTCGGACTTAACGTGAAACGTAGCATAATAACAAAAAAATAATAATAATAATAATAAGTTTTATTTCCATTGCGACAATGAGGGTGACAAGGTTGAAGTGATTTCAGTTATTCAATCCTAAATTAAATTAAATAAATCTGATTAAATATTTTTAAACTAAATTTGATCTTTTTTTCACTTTGTTCCTCAATGGACCTTTTCGAGAAGCGTTCTGCGCACGCGCGAGCGCCCGATGCCAAGCGGCGGAAGTTGAAACGAAAAATCGAGGAAATTCGGAAGGAGGCTGTAGATCAGCGAGTAGCAAACGTAATTGCAGCATACATATAATTGTGTTACGCAAAAAGAGAAAGCGGACGGAAAGAATAACACGACGTTTAAGTGGACGCCACGGATGCCCTACTGGGACGGCGCGTTGGCACGCCCTGCTGCTCGAGAGAACGAAAACGGTAGCGTAGCTCCCATTATCGATTGGTAGTGCAGGTGGTCCCTTCCTCGATTTTTGGTTCGTGCAGCCACCGCCTGATGCGTCGGTATGTGAAAAGGTCCATTTAAGGAAGACGAGCATATCCTCGCAGTCTGACGATGGAGCATGGATGGCAGAAGCGATGTGGTGAATACAAAGGAAAGCGAGGGAAAAGAAAAAAATTACCGAGTGATTAAAAGTGAGTGAGCCCTGTAATTACCGACCCCGTCCTTGAAAAGATCGCAACGTGCTGAACTGAAAATGCGGGAGCTGGAAGTTTCGTAGCTGGGACAGCCAGCAAGACAGGGGCAGCGTCCTCTCGATAGGCCTAACGACGAACGCTCACCAGCGTTTGATTCGCCCGATGCAGGCAACGACGGGGACGGAGGCGGATGAAATGTCGACGACGCCGGAACTCGCCTATTGTTCTTCTCAGTGAACTCGAGAAGTGCTTGGGGGAAGCCTATTTTCCTGGCACGAAGCTCCGATGCCTGGAACTCGTCTCCGACTGGCGTGTTTACCACGCCCTGAAATGTGATCTGACTATTTCCGCCTGGTGACGTCATAGAAGTGTATTGTAGTGGATGAGCGGTGTCCCAGCAGCGATAGAGGTATGTGGCAGGCGTATGTTCAACTCATCGAGGTCGAGGGGCTTGGAGCGATAAACTGGTGTCCCGTTCACCAAGCAAAAGTGGCTGCCGCCATGTTGTACAATTTTGATTACTAGACACGCGGCCGTACCAAATCCTGAGGCTATTACGCCAAACTAAGCCGAGATTTGTGCTACCATCGCTGTAAACGACATGATAAACTATTTTTCGATACTGTTAGCCCCTGAGATCTGTGTCTAGTTCCGATAAAAACCCAAAATACAGCCCCGCAGCTGACGGCATCTAGCGGAGCTATTGGGAAGCTGCCCGAGTTTTAGTCGTAAAAGCAAGTTTTGAACTGAAACAAAACACAACTTATCTTGTCGGTACTGTTATTAATGATCAATAAGCAATTATTTGTGCGCGGTACTTCGTTAAAACCTAAACGTAAAAGTATAAGCTCACGTGTCCAGTGGTCAAAAATGTGCAACATGGCGGCGGTCAATTGGGAGTCACTTTCAGCTGCCAGAGTTATCGCTCTAAGGCCTTCTTCCTCGTTGGTTCAAACGCACCTCGCGTTCGAGCTTGACCATCTACGAAAACTTCAGAAGCCAGAAGAGTGGTGTTGGTGTGCCTTGATGGCAGAGTGCTCCGAACAGCTGGACAGGGGTCACGTGGCCTATGTGCCGCGTTGGCAAGGCGAGCTGCGTATGGGTGAAAGCGTTGGTCGTCTGCAAACATCTCTGCTTTCCCTCCGACTTTCCCTCCCGCCCGCGATGCAGCGCAACGCATGCGCATTGGCAATCAAGCCGCCCAGAAGGCTTCGGCCATTGAATGGACAAAACGCTCCTCATCGTACGAGATGGACCCTCTCCTCTTTATGATAGGAGAGGGAACACTCCGGGTTCTGTGACGTCATTTGCTGCCATTTCGGGACAACCTTTTTATATCTAAACGGGATAGAACGCCAGAACAAACCAATAGAAAACGTGCTCCCGGTACAGTAGTACCACCAACGTGGTTTTGAAGGTGTAAATAAGAATTGTTCCCTTTCACCATTGCAAGCAACTACCCATTAAAAAAAAATGACTGACAGTGCATTTCTGGTATTGCGTAACGGGTGTCACCGCGACAACAGCTGGGCGCTCGCATAACTCGCTATCATTGTGGTGTTGTCGTTTTCCGAAATAGAGCACCTCCCGTGCTCTATTTTGTGGATTTTCACGCATTCTTTCCTTCAGCTCTAGATTCCACTCCCCGTGCCTGGTCTGTACTCCGTCTACGACGAGCCTCCTCAGCTCCCTGCAAGTGAAAGTATCGCTCCTCGGACCCGCTAAGAACATTTCGAGGCCAAGCCATACGGCGTGCAAGTTCGTCTGCACGGATGGTCCTGCGCATGCTCCGGCTCAATGGGCTGTCGACCACAGATACCGTCAAAATGAGAACGGCAGGGGAGTATTTTCTTAACGTCTGGCCTGCAGCACGCGGTCTTTGCTTATTCTTGAACGCTTAGGCTTCGTCACGCGGCTGATGCTTTTTGTGTGTCTGTGTGTGTGTGTTTGATAGCCTGATTTTTAGATTGTTTGCTTCTCTACGACGCATGCTCTGGCTGCACGTGCATGCCCAATTCACCGGAAGTTTTCGGGAAGGAAGACCTCGCAATTCTCCAGGTAGGTTCCCTCTAACAACTTTCGTTGTAAAACAAAGGATTCAAAGATTCTGAATTTTTATCCAAAAAGGTGCATCATCCGTGGTCCTAAAAAAAACTCCGGTGGGATATAAGCTGCTCGGATTTACTGGGTATCTGCGAAAAATCGCAACCTGGCTTTTCGCACCGCGAAAATAAACTAGACATTGCGGGGAGCTCAAACTCCGTGAAAACGTAGCCCCAGCCGTTCTAGCAAGATGCCAAAGTTTCAGTACCAACGGTTATACTGTTAAGAAGTTATAAGCGATGTTCTGGAAATCTCAATAAAAATGCCGACGGTGCTCTCAAAGTACATGAGCGGTCCGACGGTGGCCTCTGCGCAACTACCGATCGTAGTCTGCGTACACGTTAGGCGCCAGAAGCCGAAAAAGGACGAAAGTGGGCCCCATTTTCCCATTGAACGTTTCAAAAAATCGCTTATAACTTTTGAATAAGATAACGGTTGGTGTTGTAACGTTGGCATCTTGTTAGAACAGCTGGGGCTACGTTTTGACTTAGTTGCAGCTCCCCACAATGTCTAGTTTATTTTTGCGGTGCAAAAAACCGGGCTCGGATTTCTCACAAACACCCTCGACTAGGAAAGGAGTGTGATGCACTGCTTAACATGAGGACAGTGCGTCAACCATTCCGCTGTTATCTCAAGTTGGTTATGTACCTGATAGGTATAAGCGGTTAAAATCTCAATATTTTACGTCTTCGCAATGTCAAAAAATTATGTATATTGCGGCATGCATGACCCAAAAGACACCATTTATCTGTACTTCTAGAAGATTCGTGATGACTCTTTACCAAAGTGGAATAGATAAGGAACCCAGATTGACCTTGCCTACTCAGTCTCCCGAGTGTTCGATGCTCAAACATTCTAGACGGAATGTTTCAGATTCCGAGTGTAGTGAATGAGGACGACCTTGCCGAGTCACTCTCGCACTCTCGCGCTAGACAGCTGACACGCCGAAATCTCGACTCTCGCAACTGCTTTCTCAACGCTCGTTTTTTTTTTTTTTAGTATGGCACGAGTTTGTTGATTAGACCTTTATTTTCAGTTTTACGATAGTTGAGTCTTTTCCAACCTTGACAATATTACAGACGCAGAGAGTAAAACCAGCAAAAAAATCGACATAAGCTCGTGTAACTTTTCTTTTTAACAGCACTTCCGGGAGAAAAAAGATTAAAGACGGCAGAGTATCGTCCCAGAATCCTCATACATCCCGAGGTCCATATTTCATATTGTCGAAAGTTTTTTAAAACCGTTATCAGTTTTTATCTAAATTTTACAAGAAACTTATAGGTTCAACTTCGCCACATTGAGATTTCCAGTTTAGAGAGGAAAACTATATTGTAGTTAAGCAGCTTTTCCTAGATGCTTTGTCCTTGAGGTTCTGTCGTTACTCACATTGTTTTCTTCCCATTTTAACATTTATTTTTAGTCTTACTTAAAACTAAGAAATCTAAGGATATGGATATTAAAAGACAATTAATGACCAGATGCGTTGGGATATGTCAAACTCAAATGTGTTTCCTTTTGTATAAAACAAAATGCCGTGGAAAAAAGGAAGAGAAATAGGTCCGTCTTTTATCCTGAACAAGAACGAGCATTATGTTTGCGAGTCAAAACAAGGTAGACCCAATAGCACAAAACCTTCCGTCAAGCCGACAGTGAAGTTCGCTACTTAAAAATGCGCTAAATATGAGGAAGGGAAAAAGGGACCGCCTACAACGACAAGCGACAACGTCCACGGAAGTTGTTGTCTGACGTTGTTGTCCATCCCTTTGTCCCTTCCTCATATTTAGCTACTCTTAACTATACACGCTCGTCCTTCTCTTGCTGTGAATGGTCGACCGAAAACCACTCTGCCACCACTGCATGAGGCCGACCATGTCTACTGGAAATGTCCGTACCAATGAATTGGCCTGCAAGGGTTCGTGTTGAACGACCCTCGACCACGTCTCGACGAGCGTCCGCGAAACATTGAGGATTATCTTCGGCGGCCTTTGTTCCTGGTGCCGACATTACCCCGAAGCTCCTGATCCCCTTCACCGCGACGGGAGGTAAGCAGGACAAAGCAGGTGAGCGGCAATGCAAGGACACTTGATTTGGTGTCGGTTGTCGTCCAAGGACAATACCTAATAATTTGCTGACACTAATTATTTGTGTCCATGGCACGAAGCACACAAGTTCCAACTTTGAGGGAGAACGCCGCTGAGTGACTTGAAGAAACAGAATGGTTGGTTGTTCTCGAAAGTGAACTCCAAGCATCACCAGAACTTCACTTTGCCACACGAGACTTACACAAGTTGCAGTGGTCGCGGGATGCAGCAAAAATTGTCATAACGAGCTGGAAGTGAAATGGCTTAGATAGCAAACAAACATTGTTGCCAGCTATCAAGTCAATGCTACAGCAAAGGCACAGCCGCGTAAGCAATACATGACCGAGCTTGATGCATTTATGCAAAAAACTACCAGAAAAATTTGCGGATTAGAAGCAAACCTTGCATCTTCAGTGCATCAGATGTCAGTGGCCGCACATGAAGTATGATTACAAGACGGCATCAGTCGGTCAAAGTTGCCACTCGAACAAACTGAACAGCGACGTGCCAGGAGTGTCATGTGACAACAAAGAGCACAGGTACTACGACTGAACACCTGACACAAGTCTGTCGCAGAAAAAACTCGTTATAGAACCATTTTGCAAAGAACCAATACCTATGTAATCAAGTGTAAATAAACATATTTGATACACTAACCAAATAAACATAATTCCGCTCGTCTTTACGCCTTCCAGATTTTTTACACAAAAAATTGAGTTCACCTTGTGTGCTAGACCTTTTGAGGACACTCGAATCTCTGACCCCTCAATATTAATTAAAGATACATACCAGACTGGCAGACCGGTTGCATTGGGCTGCACTCGTTCCACTTCTCCTGAACATGTGGCGCATCCGAAAACTAACTCCAGTGATATGAAAATGTTATTTATTAATTTATTCCCTCCAGGGGTTTTGTAGGCATTCACAGAGAGGATACTTAAAACTACAAACACGTTAATAACATTAAAACACACTGCTGTAACTTGTTAATTGCAAAAACAAACACATCTCTGAGCATCTAGTTTAATAGTATGTGTTGATAATAATAATAAGAAGAAAGAGAAGAAATTTTATTCACATCATAAACATGCCACATAGGCAGGCCCGCAAAAGCACTGGTGTGCTTGTATGCGGGACCTGGCGTCCAACGAGGCTGCTACACTGAAATCCTCTTATTGTGTGCATTACTGGCACACAAAGAAAATAAAAATCAGACAAGAAGAAAAGAGACAAAGCTCCGTGGAATACCAAAGCAATAAAGTCAATTTACATTTCATAATTCAAACACCACTCTTTTAGTCCATATTTGACTTGTTTCAGTGACTCCATATTATAGTAAGTGTTCGGAAGCCTATTAAAATAAAATAAATAAAATAAAATAAAATAAGATGCATGCAAAATAAGATGCATTGTTATATAGCAGGACACTTCCTATACGTATGACACAATGGACCTTCCGCAAAACCCCATCAAGCAACACAACTGTCACCATTTTTTTCGGCGCAAAGCACACGAATGGGCCCCAGTTCACGTCGAACACTAATGCAGCATTCGAGCCCAATAGGCGCTCAGCCGAGTTCACAGCGATGGCGGACATAACATTCATCTGTCGAATAAATACCCAAAGTATGAAGGACTTGGGTAATTAGAGTAGTAGCTACTGTAATTCGTTCCATCACAATTTGGCAAACGGCAAAGGCTACAGTCTCGGCGAGTCAATAAGCACGTTGGAGAGAGGCACATGACAACATATCATCAGAGTGCTCGTCTGCACAGATTTGTCACACACCTTCACTCCGTCTCTCTGATTGGCTCGAGGGGGCTGTGGCGGTTGCCCTTTTCCAAGTTACGGTGATACGAAGTATCGGCAGCCCACACCTTTGAAAAAAGTATATTGACGATACCGAAAGTAACGGTATTCAACATTTTTCAACAAGACTGCTCTTCGGGCAAGGGATGAACATAAATATGAATAATCTTGTCCAGGTAACTAGAACAAGTAAATAATTGACCGACTAATACAATGCACTCTTGATGAAAAAAGTATTGCTGCAATAAATCCTACGAAAGAGAAAAATGTGCAGTTAATCTATGCGTACACCAAAACGGTTGTTCTTATAGCAAGTCGAATAGCTTTGAAGCAGGTGCCTGCAACGATTTATTCATCCCCACACTCAATAAAACGTCATCCTCGCAGCTGAAAATAAGTGTGCACTTCGCACTCACAAAAAAAGGAAGAAAAGCGATCGAATGTAGAATCGTCGATTAGCACAAAAGGTTAAAGATCGCAGGAGCTTCCTCGCTAAAAGTTTCTATGGTTATTCGGTGACGCAGGGCTGAAACAACTTCCCCTAGGCCCTAACGCGACGTATACCTTTCGCTTCGATTCTCAGACGTTCAAACGAAGCTAGAAAAATGCGAATATTTTATGCTAGGAGTTATATCGTAAAATTGTTGATAAGTACAAAACGTAAAGATCGCAGGAGCTTCCTCGCTAAAAGTTGGCTGTGATTATGCAGTTACCTAAGGCTGAAACGAATTCCCCTAGGCCCTACGTCCGACGCATACATTTCGCGTCGATTCTCAGACATTCCAACGTTCAAACAAAGCTAAGAGAATGCGAAAATTTTATGCTAAAAGCACTCAAAGTTCTATCGATCCTCGAACACATCCGGGAATCCGAGCACCGGTACGGCGATACGGCTGATGCTGTCTCACAGGCGTTAATATCCAGATGATCAAGAGCGATCTTGCGCAAAAAGGGTATAAAGTCTCATTCCTTCATGTTTTCACATTATACCTGCGTCAGCGAGCACGAAAAAGCCCGAAGTCGTCGGAAAGCAGCTGCACATCACGGCTACCGCGCACCGAACAAACTCGCATCCGCCAGCTCTGGGCGCTGCCATCTTACCGATGACGTCACGGCTCTTGTGAGGTCACGTGACGAGTGGTCACTTTTGCGTACAACATGGCGGCAACCGGGGGGGGTGCCACTTCCGAACTTCCGGTTTATCACTCTAAGCCCCTCTACCTCTTTGGCTCGAGCAGACGACGCGCGGGACGAAGTGCGCAAGACTCGACTGCAGCGCCGTTGGTTATTACGACCGCCACGTGAGCCACTTCTGTCCATAGCCTGTAATAGGGAGCTGCAAAGCTGAGTCGGTTCTAGTACCGCCTCCACGATTTCAACTCGTGTCACTCCATCGGAGTCTTCACTAAATGGACCTTTAGAGCACCTCCGGATGCAGTTCGTGCCCTCTATGTGAATTTTCGGTTGTTTTCTTTCCTTTTGACTTTCTCGGGGACATTAAATAATGGCTTGCGCGCCTACAAAGGGGAACTCCGGTGGCAAAACACAAAAGACGCTAATCTGGAGCTGCTGCTGCTCAAGTTTCTGTCGTTATTGACTCTTTTTAAACCCTGAAATTGTTACTGAAGTGAATGCAGCTTCTCATAACCACACGAGAATTCAATTGACTATGTCTATTGCCAATAGAGGTAATGTGTGAAAATTAGTTTTCTTTTAGTCGTCACTTAAAAAAAAACGCAAGCAGAGTTTGATCGTGAAGTTTACTAAGCGTAGTGTGCACTGTTTGGGAATGCAGAAGCTGCACTGCTTCCTTTAGCTAAGCGGCTATGGAATCATTTAGTGAAACTGCTTCAGCAACAAAGAACGAACACAATTTACGGTGCAAACAAGAAGAGCTGCACGGTCAAGGCCTGAGTTTGCTGTGTATATGCCC
>JAZHYW010021368.1:0-19859 GCA_037355805.1 Ixodes ricinus
CTTAATCGCAACCCTCATCTGCCGAGGAAGGATGCTCTCTCGGAGTATTAAAAAGAAGATTATTCTGGATGACGTGCGGCGCTTCTTTGGGGTTTGTGAACCGTCTGAAGGACATGCCCAAAGGGTGGCGAAGATTCTTCGATCAGAGACATGGCGGCAGGTCCGCCTACTCACAGATTTCCTTCGAGTTAAATGTGTCAGACACAATTTTTTCCGGCACCAACTGGAAATGACAAGACACACAACGGAAAGCCTATGGACCCAATATTTCCTCCCAGCATGGAAGTACCTCCTGACAACAAAAGTCAAGGCAACCCCCAAAAGGCCACCGCTTCAGGTCATCGGGGAAGTCAACCTTTCAACACAAGCGACAAAGGTACTTGAGCAAGGTCCGAAATTTGCTATTCAACCAGTGCTTAAGCCCGTCGACAAAGTCGCGCTACTTAGGCACATCGCGTCCAAAGCTCCAGAAGAAAAAGCAAAACTCATCATCAATGGAGGGATTGATTGCCTTGCAAACCTAAGAAGCCCTGTCCACCAAAATCTTAGCTTCGGGCCCACACTGCGTGAGTTGCGGGCAAAAGATCTAAGACTATGCGTATCTGACAAAGAAGGTGGATTCGTCGTCCTCGATTCAGGGAAGTACGCGGAAAAAGCCAATCAAGCCATTGCCAAGAACTTCATTCCGGCAGAAGAAAAAAGGGCAACAACTACAAAAAGGGCTATCCTAAATATACTAGAAAATAACCACCTTGGAAGTCTCGTAACAAAAATCAAGGGAACAAAGGAAACGAATTGTCAGTTTTTTTCTCAGTCAAGACGCATAAAGAAGGGGATCCGTTTCGGGCCATCGTCTCAGAGAGAAATACATGGCAAGCACACGTTTCAACTTTTCTAGCAAAACAACTATCTCAAGTTCAGGCACAGGACCCCTTCAAGATATCAAACTCCGAAAGAGTGATCTCCTTCCTTCAAGAAAATGGATGCAACATTGCCTCTGGATTTTCGCTAGACATCCAAGACATGTACTATTCCATTCCACACGCGAACCTCATGAAAGTACTTCGGAAGACCATTGAAGAGCAAGGCATCACAATATTCCAAAACGCGGCGGGAATGTCACTAGACAGCTTTTTGGAGCTGTTACGAGTGTACCTAACGGCGACGGTAGTGACACATCAAGATCAAAAATTTGTCCAGAAGAGCGGAGTGTGCATCGGATCAAGAGTGGCGCCGTACCTCAGTGACGTGTTCCTCGCAGCATGCGGAATTGCCATCCAACAAGTTTTGAAAGATCCCCGGGTCGAAGCCATCTTCCGGTATGTCGATGACTTCTTGATTCTTTGCAACGAGAAAACGGAAGAGCCAAGCAACGGATGCCGAGAATACGTGATGAGATGCTTTGAACAGAGCTGCATGGGTTTGACATTCACTCATGAACTACCTGTAAATGAATCTATAAGGTTTCTCGATCTCACCTTAGATTTCAAAGAAGGCCACGTATGTTGGAGGTATCAGGCTCGTTCCTGCAAAAGATTTCTACCGTTCGACTCAGAACACTCAAAGAACGTAAAAAGAGGGGTCGCCACCACAGCGCTTACATCCGCCTTAAAAAAGTCCTGTGCCCACCAAGTTGCGAGAAGTTTTGACATACAAATGTCTAGGCTTCTTGAAGCTGGATACCCGCACACGCTTCTGACATCAATTTGCGAAAAGATTTGCAAGAACTTGAAGCGCGGTCCGGGAGACGTACAACAACCAAAAAAGAAACCTGGAAGCCCCATAGTGGTGGTGCCATATCTTCATGGCATTACCCACAAGCTAAAGAAGATAGCGAGCCGGCAAGGGGTACACGTCGTATGTTCCGCGCCGAACAAGGCTTCTTCCATGTGTGGGAAAATCAACAAAGAACAAAACACAAACGAAAATCAATGTGACGTGGCACACAAGACCAAGTATGCCCAATGCCAAAAAGAGGTCATATATAAGATTCCCATGACATGTGGGAGATGTTATATAGGCCAAACAGGACGTTGTATTAACGATAGAACAAGAGAGCATGCCGCATCTTTACGAGCCTTAACAGCAGCCGGACACCTAGCAGCTCACTGCCGTACATGCGAATGTCAGGCAAAACTACACGAAGTTAGCATTGTGGGAAAACACAGAAACCAACTCGCGCGTGAATTGCTAGAGGCCCTAGCCATCAAGGACAACGGAGAGGACTGTGTTAGTGCCCCTTCAGTTGCACTCGACCACAAGGAGGAAGCGTTCCTGCGGGGAGCCACGGTGTCCGGGCAAGGATAAAAGAAAGAAGAATGCGCCAGCCTCACCCCTAAAAAAGGATGAGGAAACGCCAAAAAACCAGTAAAGCAAAAAATCGAAAAGTGACCTAAAGAAAAAGAAAAAGAAAAAGAAATTATGAATTACGGGATAAAAAGAAAAAGAAGTTTTCAATCACTCGCAAAGAGGAAAAGAAAAGGAAGAGCATTAAACAGTTGTTAGTCCAGCAGTGTGAATGGTGTTTTTATGCGTGGTTTCTTTGTTCAGCTGGCCCATCGTAAGAATGACCCAACTAGCTCAGCTTAAGCCCGTGACAGGTTTATACAGGTCGTTTTGTAAGTACGGCGTTTTTCGGTGACCACCTAAGCAATAAATAATATTATCAGCATGTTGGATTTTTTTCAGTAATGTCATAACTCTGAGAGTATTTTGAACGGCTCAGGGGATGAATATCTTAATAAAAAGTAAACGTCCATGCCGTAATTATTTGAAAGCCAGTAAATCCAGCTGCTCCACTGCGGTTCCAAGCCACGTGTTTGCTTTCCCGCACGGCACGTCGTATACTGAAAAAAAAATTATATTAATTTATTTCTGGTATGTTTATTGGACAGATTCATATCAGTTGGCATATGTTGCATATCAGTTTTTATATGTCGCATATCAGTTTTCGTGTATTTCATATCAGTTTCATATATTGCATATCAGTTTCTGGATATTTCCTATCAGTTTCATACTGTAGCATATCAGTTTTTGGATATTTCATATCAGTTTTTATATAGATACATATATTTTTTTCAGAAGGGTAGTTGTTCCGTCTCTGTCTATGCGCTCAATGTACATGTTCCGTTGATGCTAATGGTATGCGTTATGTATCCACGTATGTGTGTATAATAGAGGTGCCCGAAGTGTAATGGTGACGTGATCAAATAAAACATTTGTTTGTAGAACATGAATCTGGTGGTGCCTAGCGCCACCTAGCCTAGCTGAAACTTATATGCGACATATGAAACTGATATGAAATACCCAATAAGTTCTGATATGAATGTGCCCAATAAACATATAAGAAAAAATTCATATAATTTTTTTCAGTAGGGTCATGACATCATAGCCACGTGCGACGTCACGTGACACCTGACGCTGCCGACTAGACCATGCACACACGCTTGCACGGCTTGGCAGCGAGTAGGCATTTATATGAGAAGGCTTTGCGAACGGGACCCGATAACTCAATGGTGTTAAACTCTTACAGGCGAAGCTTAACGGGGCCCTGCAAGGACTTCTTTACTGGTTTTAAATTTCTCAGAACCTGAGCGACTGAACGTAGTAACATAATGAATCTTTTCTTTTCTCGAATTTTGCTTTATCTTAAAAGTGAAAGGCAAATTAAAATTAGAAATACAAGCAAAACATAACCTCCTTCATGGCGTCGTTGGTCGTGGCTTGAGTGGCCGTGAACTAGAGGAGGGGTAGCGAGCTCCGTGAGCGCTCACGGCTGCCACACTCCATGTCGACGGCTCGAGAGGGCGCCAATAAAGCATGTTATGGATAGGCTGCATGAAGCAGGCAGCCAGGGCGGTTCGCATTGCATTTGCTGCGCGATTAAACACTCATTCGGCATGACACTTTATTGGCCACAAACGACAGCATATACGGGGTAAAGATCAGTTCAGAACGGGAGCCACTTCGCGTTGCCATACCGCCAAACGGCCAAACCGCACGTGACACCTTCTCGCCGAAGGAATTCGGAACACTCGGAACCGGTCGGATCCTCGAGTCCGTATACAACCGCATCGCCGCCGCGTACATGCGGGACCTTCCTACGCTCGCCGCTCGTCGGTGCCTGATCCCACTACAACTTTCTAGTATGCGCCGTCTTTTCCTCCGCTTGGTGGCGAGTATGTCGTCGGGTCAATTCTTGTTTCCTTACTTTATAAACTGCCTTTATTTTTATTTTATCTAAAATACTGAACAAAAACTACTTTTATAAATAATTGAAACGGTTCGCGCCGCTTATATTTTGTATTTCGACTAAAAATAAGTTTTTAGCGACTCTGGCCTGTAGTAAGCCCAGGACCAAAGACTTCACATATTGCGCGCTTTCGGCACCGCGGGTCGCCCCCGTAGGTGGAGGAGGTTTCCGCATCGTCCTGTTAAAATATGATGCACTGATATTTAGTAACTCTCTCCGTGCCCGCTGGCTTGCCCGAACCCAAGAGACGTGGAAAACGCGAATAAGGTAGACGCTTAAATATTATTGCAAGGTCCCTTTAAGCGCCCTCAAGCTTTTTTTTACACCAAAAGTGCACCAAGAGTGTTGTCCTTTTCAATTTGGAGTCACGCAAAAAGGATCTTGGCAAGGTCTGATGTCACAGTTCATACTACGGCACCCGTCTAACCTCTAGTTAGGCGATCTATTTCAGGTAAACAAAAAAAAACTGACGAAGTAATAGGTTACTGGGAACACAACACGTCAACAAACCACTATAGAGTTTTCCCTAGATGTGGAAGACCTTTTTGCATTCAATCCCACGCATTTAATTGTTTGAAACAGTGAGTGTATTCAGACCAGTGGTCAGACCACTTTCCAGAACCCACGTGGAATTCCTGTGGAGTACTTTCTATAGCTATTCCAGTTCTACCTTTGCAACACCGGTGTGGCGTTTGAAAGCAACTCACACCTACAAAAGGAAGGAATTTGTATTGGATTGTGCGTGGCACCAGTCCTATGTAATATATTTATTTTACGATGTGATCGGGAAATAGCGAATACAGGTTCAACAGGCAAGGTATCCTATATATTTGGATATATGAATGATTAACTAACTCACCTTCAACACTGTCTTGCTGAAAATGTATCACATATAATCAACACTATACGATCTACCTTCATAGAAGAAGGCCAGGGTCTCAAATAGACGTATGATTTACCAACAGGCTCCATGCTATAATTTGTAGATCTAAGACTGGAGCTTTTCTGAGAACCATACATGCTAAAACTACTTCCGAGGATCTAAGAAAGGCTAGGCTTGCTACAGTATGGCTCAGCCCATTCGTAGACCATCAAACGAAAAATCGTAAAAATTTCCGTAAGTGAGTCCTTAAACAAGTCCTGTGTCTATACTGAAGAGAATAGCTTTAATGCTCAAGCTCAAAGACTTAAGGCATCTGGTTACCCGATCTCAACGCTATATGACGTCGCTGAACGTTTATTCGCTTCCAGTACAAGACGAGACACAAGTAGTACAAGAAACGCTGGCCAGTTAGTTTGCCGTATATTGATCGTGTATCACACAGCCTAAAGGAGATAGCCTCAAAGTTTGTATTATAGCCACAGGACAAACTAAAGAGACTATGCCCGAAGATTTATAACCATCAGCTTCAGCAGACAAGATGCGGAGTGCAGCATCAGTGCAAATATGTCGACTGCCAGTCTGGTGCAATATATGATATACCGTTTACCTGCGGAAGAGTATACGTAGGACAATCGGGTCGGGGTGTGAGCGAACTTTTTAAGAGAGCATGCACCAACGTTCAAGTCGACACAAGCGAGACACCTCGCTGTGCATCTAAGGAATTGCAGATACACACCTATGCTTGGCGACACAAGAATCCTAAGTCGGTTTAATGACAAAAGGAACTAGAGAACCGTACGAGGCGCAGGTCATCGTATCCAGAGGTGATGTTTGCATCAGATCACTGTGGGTGCCGTTATCACAGAAATAGCTTAATTACTTTACTTTTTGCAATTTTATATATGGTTTTAATTTTTCTGTGATTTTTGGAGGGAAAGGTATGTTCTTAATTTTTGTATCACTATAAGGAATTTCTTTTCTTATCTTTCTTTTCTTAATCTTTTTCTGTTTCAAATATACCATTCCTTAATTAATATTTGTCTTTCTCTGTATGAAACCATTAAAGCAGTGGCGGATCCAAGAGGGGGGAGGGCGACGGGGGCGGTCACCCCCCTCCCCAAACAAAGTCAACCCCCCCTCCCTCCCCCCTTCTCGGATGGCAATTTCACATGGGTGGACCCCACTTGCACAAGAAAGAATGGGATAATAGTATCCTTCAAAATCCCCCCTCCTCCCAAAACGGAGTTCCGGATCCACTCCTGCATTAAAGGTCGGTTGTTAGTAGCTCCCTGTCTTGTCTGCCTATTTACGCTTCCTCTCCGTGTCGCACCCTACCATACCTTAATAAAACTGTTATCCACTGAGATAATCTTATGAAAGTCCTAGGCCTTTGCCAAAAATAGCTATTCGGGTTGTGGTGGGGATCGTATCCATCACATTCATTCCTCTACTTTAATGCTGTGCAAAATGCAAGCTGTTTCCAAACGTGCCCCGAAGTCAGTTCCTCTTCAACCCCACTCGATCTCTCGGGCCTTACGTCGATATCGTTAACTTAATGTTCTGTGTTATTTAAGATGTTTCTTAAAAGAAACTGTTTAAAATGCGGCATTGTGTGGAGCGTAAAATATATTATTCAAATGCCCAGACTTGCTAAATTTTATGATCGTGTCCTGTCGCATACATCGGCAATCACTCTATTTGTGCCCGGGGCATTCTTCTCAGCAATATTCTGTTGTAAGTTATATTCGACAGCTAAGCGCTTTGTCGATTGACACGGCTGATCAGGCGGCGCCTTCAAAACTTAGAGAGAATGAAACCCACATTCTACTTCGCATTGGTTCTGTCACGTATGTGCTCAACAAGATAACACACAGTTGCTTGTTTTGAATTTGAAATGTGATACAATGCTTTCTTAATCGCCTCGGAAAACTAATCACAAAACGCCAAATCAGCGAGATAACGCGAGGATTTACTCGGCAGCTGCGTGTGAAATTGCGCAAAAGCAAGCTGCGCTTATCGAAATCAACAGCCGACTCGGTTAGGGTTGCCGTGGACTCCGGTGAGAGACTAACCTCAAACTTAATGAGTGTTCTCAGAAAATGCTTTCTCGGGGTCCCTGGTGCCGGGTGTTCCTTCAGAAGGTGCATAGCTACAGAAAATAAATTTTGAAGAGTCTAGGCAAATTATCTGAAAGCCGATTCGCATACCAATGCAGCAAAATATGATGTCCAGAGCGAGCTTAATCCGATTAATGTGGCGTAAGCCCTAAATATTTATGCAAATCCACATTCAAATTTGCGACGGTTGCACAGTTTGCTTTTCTTGCCTTTCCGATGGGCTCACTTTATTTTTGTACTCGAGGTTTTATGGTATTCGTTATTTACATGAGTAATGCCTATGAAAAAGCGTATTATATGGGTGCAATCTCCGAAGCTCCGCGTCTGTCTGTGTTTTCGTCTTGAAATTATTCTAATCTTGACGAGCCAACCCATAATAGAATCAAAAACTTACGTACCGAGAGTTTGAAATAGGAAGCTAACGAGGGAAGGCCCCAAGCTCGTTTAACCTTCTTCATTAGAAATATCGATTTCGAGCCGACAGGAACATAATGTCAACTACATTTACGAAAGAAATATTTGCGGTGGCTTTGGTCGGCTATGCCAGGATGTACGTAACGTGAGCTTATGCGCACAAAATGAGAGGCGCTACCAAGCGGCTCCGGTGCAGCGTCAGACTTCGCTACTGCGCAACGGAGGCGCACAGCTGGGCACGCGGCGGCGCCAGTGCGTCTGCCGCCGCTATGACGTCACTCCTCTGGAATGCGCAGACCGGCGAGGCGGGCGCGGCGGTGGCGGAGCGCGTGGCGGCGGCGGTCCGGCGCGCCAGCTGTGCGCCGTGTGACGTCACTGCTCCTCGCGCATGCGCAGCACGGAGCATGGCTCATTATGCGAGCCACGCGAAACTGCCCAACCTCGGCCAGTGTAGCTCACGTTACAAAACACCCGTTAAGTGGACTACTTAAGGGGGCTGAGGACAAGTCAAGATGCTGGAGAGCTTTTTCCTCTCAACTCCCATCGTACTTACATGGTGTGAGACAGCTGTTATAATTATAGAATACTCAATAGTTCACCCAGAATACAAAATAGAGGGAGCTAAAGTATGCAGTGCGAGCTGGTTAGGACACAACATAGTCTAAATCCTGAGACAAGGAAAGAAGGGAACTGCTTTTGTATTTAGAGATTAAAAATCGTTCGGTTAACTTCGTAGCTCGCCGGTAGTATATATAATTATGCAGTGTGGTTTTCAAGCTCTACAGATTTGTTAACAACAAACAAACAAACAAACACGGAAAGCTACATTAATGATGTGTGTGCACACGAGTTATACGGCCAGAGGGACATGCGATGGAAGGCCTATCGTCACGATAAGCCGAATAAGCAAAGAAAAATGATTGATTTACCTTATTTTTAATGAGGAAACATAAACACATGATTTCAATTAGAAACTTGCTGAGCGTCACTGAAAACCACTAAATCGTTTTCTTTTAGAAAAACTTGGAGCACGTGGGAAGCGCAGCAGTGCACGAAAGGCACCACTCGTGCGACGGCACTTGGCTGGCGTTGTGAAAATGCGATAAGAGACGGAGAATCCCCGCAGACACATTATCGCATCGGTAGCATCGCTCCTGCTGCACGAGTGGTAACTTTAGCGCTCCACTGTACTTCCCACGTGCACCAAAGGCCCGTTCACACAATTTCGTTTGAGTACGACCGACTGCGAAAAGAGCGGTTTTTATTCCTCTTGTGAAGGCTTGCGACCGGCCTCGCTAATGCGGAGGTGGTCGAAAGCCCTCACGAAAGGTGTAAAAATCGGTGTTTATGCTCTACGGTCCTAAAAAGTCGCAAGTGTGTCAAAGGGCCTTTAGACTTTCTAAAATAAACTGATTTAGTGATCTCCGATGACGCTCAGCAAGTTTGAAGCTAATTGGAACCATATGTCTATTTTCAAAAAGTGAAATAGTGAAAGAACATAGTTTAGTTTATTAGCCGTCTTACCGTGACAATTATCACCCTATGTTGTATCCCCCTGAGCGTATAACTCACCTGCACAAACCGCATTATTGTAGATGTTACGGATTTTCTAATAACAAATTTGTAAAACCTTAACGAAAACACACCAGTACACCCTCGGTTCAAGAACGCTTTGCATTACGTGCAATTTCGCCACTTTTTTCCGATTTTATTTTCCAACATTTACTGGCGTTTTATTCATTTTTGTGCGGCTAATAGACAGAGTTTTGCTTCCACCAATCATAGCTTCGACGTGCCCGTCTTTGTTTTTGCGTATTCATGATCCGTTGTAATAACGTAAAATTGTGTGTCAGCGTACGTGTTCCTTCGACTTTCTCTATGAAGTGTGGAAGCTCGTTTACACGGCTCCATCTACAGCCACTTAAAAAGCTATACGCTTTATGTTAATGCCAATTCCGTCATATCGGAACCTCAAATCATTGGTGCCAATTATCTGAAGCCTTATCAGAGATCATACGGCAGGAAACGCTTTACCCTCCTCGAAAATATCAAAACAGTCCACGAGGGATAAAAACGATGTCGTCCGATATTCTCGACAGCGGCTCTTAAACTCAAAAAGTGTGATTTCCGGATGATAACGATCGCCTTTTTCACTTGCTTCGCCCCGAGCACCAATATGGCGACGTCCACAAGAAAACCAAGGTACGAAATGTCCATACTCTAAGCGTTCCTTATTCAGTAGCTCTTGTTCCCTTCTAACCGCTCGAAGGTAAATAGACGCCTGTTTCACAAGGCGACTTTCACGCTCTTCTCGCTGAGACATGCAATAAGATGAGATCATTGTTTTATCAGAATTAGAGAGAATGCAAAACCGATTCAGGTCACACCATCTAAGAGAAAGAGCGCGTCGGTTTCATCATCGTATATAACATCGATGATATCCAAATGCTAACAAAGATAGGCCGTGACTTATGCGGACAGTGATGAAATTGACAGCTGATAGATGAATGTTTGAGGAGTCCGGTAGTGCTTAACAAATCCACCATGTGGAAACAACGAGCTCGTCTCTCTGGGTGTCGTGCGTGTGTTGAAGGGTTCATACAACTATTCCTAGAGTTTGGATAAATATACTTGCGTTTGATAAATTGACATTTAGTAGGCTAAAAAAATACATGAGTGCTTTTAGAGCATTGTTACAGCGACGAGAAACTCACAAAATGGCTGCCTGATTTTCACCGCAGACTGGTTGGTCGCAAACGTATGAGCCCATATATGCCTGCCGATGCGACGACTGTTAAATAATTCCGCTCGCTACCCGAAACACAACAAAATGAGCGGTAAAATATAAAAACAAAAAGGAATGTTAGAAAAAGGAAAATAAGCAATAAGGATAGACCACGAAAAAAACGGAAAAAGACAAAAAAGAATCAAGGAAGACAAAAGGGCAAAGACTGCGCATAAACAGACAAAGTAAAAGGAAAGCACGCAGGACACGCGCTGACTCAACAAAATCGGCAACAAGAGACACGTATTTAACGGGATGGTCATAAACACGTGTTTAAGCATGCAGTCTCTCTGCCGTATGAATGTACCGACGTCTGACTGACACGCATTTCGTATCCGTGAATCGGACGCACACGAAATGCTTATACATCTGAATGAGTGTGCGTCTTCTGCTATCCAAAGTTGCCCAACCAATTCCTTCCCTTCGGAAGGAAAGGGCGCAGAACTGTGGGTATAAAACGCCACGTGCACATGTACACTTACGAACGCTCCAAACACACGTGTTCTCCTTTAGTACTGGATGATCTCCTGTAGGTGACAGTCGATAAACTTCAAAAGGCGAAGTCATGTTGCTTGAGTGTGGTTTCGCCCAGTTCCGAGTTTCAGAAAGAAATGAAGCCATTAGTTTCTTTGTGTTGTGGTTGGACGCTTTAAAGCTGGTCGGCATTGAATGCCGTACGCACGATACTTCCAAAACAAATTGTAGTTTTTTTTTTCGTTTTTTTTACTATTGACTCCATGAATGCGAAATTTTTTTTCGTTTTACTTTTCGCAGTTTTTGTTCTAAGACAAATAGGAACTGTCACTTCGTCAAAACACAATCAATGCTTCTCAGAAAAAAAAGAAAAGGTCGCAGAGTGCTGAATGAAGAAAAAAAAAACTGTCTGGGGACACGCATACGTAATATGTATGAAGCTTGGGACATGGTCGAGACGTGACCGCAGACAGTTTTTATTTTATCGTGTTTGCGGAGAAACTCTGTATCTTCAGCGAACACCATCTCACGGAATACCGGGATTGGACATCGACGCTGTGTCAGCATTTCTGCTAAGACTCATGTTTTCACCTATCCAAGATCGGTCAAAGACTGACGCAACGCCAGTGTCGAATCCGTGCCCCACGTTTGTCTCTCTAAGCAACATCCACACGGGTGCAGAAATTCAGGGAGGGATGTGCGCAACATCGTCGACAGCGGACAGCAAAGCCTCCTCGATCGGCTTCGTTGTTCCCACCGACGAGGTGCGCGGAGTGAAGGAGTGTCGGCGTTTGTAGCTCAATTTAGCGGTCATAGTTTTTTTACATCACCGCGGACGAATTCAGCGACCTCTTGATACGGTCTCTCAAGAATTCGTAATAGGAAATCTCACGGCTATAGAATGAATAGTAATCTGGCACATTAGATGCGCGAATATCTCTCATACCGTAAACAGTACGTCCTGCTCGATGTTTGTGCGTCTGAAAGTGCTGATGTGGCATCGGGACTTCCGCGAGGATCTGTGCTTGGGCTGCTGTTGTTTCTGTTCTTCTTAACAATATCCTCGATTTTGTGATGCGCAGTGTGCGTCTCTTTGAGACGATTGCATTGTTTATAAAACAATAGAAATGTGCGATGACTTCAGCGTTCTCAAAGAATATATTGATGCCCATATTGAATGGTGCGAATTGTGGTAGATGAATATTATAATGGAACAGCGCGAATTTTTGCAAGGACAAAGGAAGGAACTGGACAGGACGAGCGCTGACTAACAACTGAAAGGTTTATTCTCAGGAAACCACGAAGAAAACATATGACAACACGACTCTCTAATGACGATGGAAATGAGCATGCACCTCACATAATTGGGTGCTATCTGTTCCACAGTGTTATATGCGTCATCCCCGATCTATAACTTCGACCTTACTGTCCGGCAAATTCAAGGAAGCCTGACTCACGCAGGCTGGCCCCTCCTGCTTTATTTTATATTAGTCTTAAAAGACACTGTTCATATCCCATTTCAAAACGACATGTTGCGTCCAACCGTACTTACACGATTAATGGGTAGCCTCTCAATTAAAGTGTCGAACCGAAATTTGTGTCGGTTCACTACAGGTTTCGGTTAACGGCTTTCGGTTCAATTCCGGCTCAAATCCGGAGACCAAGAATAACGCTTCAAACATGTTCGAACCGGTTTGAACCGCGAAACTGAGAATACATGGCCAGTTTTGTTTAGGCGATAGGAGAAATTTCTGCCGCAAAACGAGTATCTAGGGACTTTTAGCACACCGTTACCGCGTTCCGCGTATTGCCCTACTTGAGCCTTTAAAGCATGCTTTTAAGTGCGCCACCGGATGAAGCCGTGACCGCGGGGCACGTGCTTAAAAGCATCCTTCAAAGTCTTCGGAAGTGCGGTACGAAAAACACGGTAAAGGTTTGCTAAATGCTCCAATATATGTAAATTATATCGTTCGTACAATCTTCGTTTTATCCTAACAAAAAAAGAGATAATGTAAACGACTTAATGTTCGCGGGCTCCAATTTTCGCGAATCGGGCCAAAGCTGAAAATTTGAAATTAACCGCAGGTTCTAATTTTCGCGAATCGAGTGTAGCTTCCGTAGCGTTCACATATTGCCCGAATTGTTCGCAGGACGTATTTTTCGCGAATCGCAGGCCATTCGCTAAATTTGTGAAAATTAGATCCTCGCGAAAATGTAATCGTTTACAGTATTTTTTATTTAATTTTAACGCAAAAACGAAAACAATAAAAAACAAACAAATAATTCGGATTAAGATACAAAACGTCGTGTTTAAATGACTCAATATTCATTTGTTTACCTCAGTCAAATATACAGGGTGTTTCTGGAGACGCGTGGGAAATCGCTCCTGCGAAAACTATACGCATCGCAAAGAAAAAAGGCCGATGCCGTAGTGGTCTCTCTCAAAGCACCCCCCACCAAAAAATAAAAAAAAATAAAAAATAGCTTTCAATATAATTCGGAAATTATAAAATGTTGAGTACTTAAATTGTTAATTATTGATTTTATTAGGATGGTTTCAGGTATAATCTTGCCGGGCGTCATCGAAAACCACAAAATTCTCCCACTACCCAATTTACCCACGCCCACAAAGGTGCGACTTCCCACTGACACGGTCAAAAGGGTAAAGGCCCGTTCACACTCATGCAACCGAGTACGACCGAGAGAGACCAGATCTGTTAAACTTCTTAAAATTTCATTTCTGGCGGCATCTATGCTGTGATCGTGGAACTGCATTTCACAAGAGCGACGGTTTTGTGGCATTTCCGAGGTCGAATGTGCGTAATACCTATGAGAAGTGCGTAATACCTATGAGACAGGCTCGTTTATAACGTATCCAATAGTTTTTCGAGCCAAGAAAGAAAGGATAATGCGCGGGAGAAATAGAAAATATGCCGGACCGTCAAGTTTACACCGCAACCCGATAGATGGCGCCACTGTGTCCTCTCGTTTAAGAGGTTGTAAGGAACCAAGATTTAAGAGGTCGCAACATAGCCGAATATGCAGAGAGTTTGGTCAATAGGAGGCGCGGGGAGACCCAGGGCGTGCGGCAGACTCGGAAAGAGGGCTTGGCATGCCCTCTTGACCAACCAGAAGCCAAAAAGAATTCCCTAGCGGTGGTAGCGAGAAAAAGTTCTGATCAAAGGTCTATGTTCGTAAATGGTTTTAATAAGAGCGTAAGAGTGAAGTGTAGTAACTCTTCGTGGTTGAAAATAGGGTGCACCTGTTGTTTTGATCATGATCATGCAGAAAGATGTAAGAAACAAATGCGCCGCTCAACTCTGTTTTGCTCGGACAGAGTGTGACCGCTCGGACGGCAGATTCCCGGCCCTCGGCGCTTGGCGCACGGATTATGTCGATCGTTTCGCTAGTCGCACTCTTCCACCATCATATTGGATGAGTGTGATTGACACATCACGTATACCATATTTTCAGTCACCGAGAGTCACTCCGATGCAGTTATCAGGCTTGATTTTTCGGGACCACCGCCAGGTGGTCGCGAAATTCGAATTTCTCATTCGAAATGGACCTTTTCCGAGAAGCGTTCTGCGCACGCGCGAGCGCCCGATGCCAAGCGGCGGAAGTTGAAACCAAAATCGAGGAAATTCGGAAGGAGGCTCTAGATCAGCGAGTAGCAAACATAATTGCAGCATACACATAATAGTGTTACGCAAAAAAGAAAGCGGACGGAAAGAATAACACGACGTTTAAGTGGACCCCACGGATGCCCCACTTGGACGGCGCGTTGGGCACGCCCCGCTGCTCAGAGAACGAAGAAACTGGTAGCGTAGCTCCCATTATCGATTGGTAGCGCAGGTAGGTCCCTTCCTCGATATTTAGTTCGTGCAGCCACCGCCTGGTGCCGTCGGTATGTGAAAAAGGTCCATTCTGAAGACGCCCTGGAACCAACGAGGTAGAGGGGCTTAGAGTGATAAACCGGAAGTTCGGAAGTGGCACCCCCCCGGTTGCCGCCATGTTTTACGCAAATGTGACCACTCGTCACGTGACCTCACAAAAGCCGTGACGTCATCGGTAAGATGGCAGCGCCCAGAGCTAGTAAATGCGAGTTTGTTCGGTGCGCAGTAGCCGTGATGTGCAGCTGCTTTCCGACGACTTCGGGCTTTTTTGTGCTCGCTGACGCAAGTATAATGTGAAAACATGAAGGAATGAGACTTTATACCCTTTTTGCGCTAGATCGCTCTTGATCATCTGGATATTAACGCTTGTGAGACAGCATCGGCCGTATCGCCGTACCGGTGCTCGGATTCCCGGATGTGTTCGAGGATCGATAGAACTTTGAGTGCTTTTAGCATGCAATTTTCGCATTCTCTTAGCTTTGGTTGAACGTTGGAATGTCTGAGAATCGACGCGAAATATATGCGTCGGACGTAGGGCCTAGGGGAATTCGTTTCAGCCCTAGGTAACTGCATAATCACAGCCAACTTTTAGCGAGGAAGCTCCTGCGATCTTTACGTTTTGTGCTAATCGACGATTCTACATTCCATCGCTTTTCTTCCTTTCTTTTTTTGTGAGTGCGAAGTGCACACTTATTTTCAGCTGCGAGGATGACGTTTTATTGAGTGTGGGGATGAATAAATAGTTGCGGGCACCTGCTTCAAAGCTATTCAACTTGCTATAAGAACAACCGTTTTGGTGTACGCATAGATTATAACTACACATTTTTCTCTTTCGTAGGATTTATTGCAGCAATACTTTTTTTTTCATCACGAGTGCATTGTATTAGTCGGTCAATTATTTACTTGTTCTAATTACCTGGACAAGATAATTCATATTTGTGTTCATCCCTTCCCCGAAGAGCAGTCTTGTTGAAAAATGTTGACACATCCTTTCGGTCTCTTCAATAGACTTTTTCAAAAGTGTAAGCTGCCTATACTTTGTATCACCGTAATTTGGAAAAGGGCAACCGCCACAGCCCCTCGAGCCTATCAGAGAGACGGAGTGAAGGTATGTGACAAATCTGTGCAGACGAGCACTCTGATGATATGTTGTCATGCGCCTCTCTCCAACGTGCATATTGACTCACCGAGACTGTAGCCTTTGCCGTTTGCCAAATTGTCGATGGAACGAATTACAGTAGCTACTACTCTAATTACCCAAGGCCTTCATACTTTGGGCATTTGTTCGTCAAGAATGTTATGTCTGCCGTCACTGTGAACTCGGCTCAGTGCCTATTGGACTCGAGTGCTGCATTAGCGTTCGACGTGAACTTCGCCCATTCGTGTGCTCTACGCCTAAAAAAAATGGTGACAATTGTGTTGCTTGATGGGGTTTTGCAAATAGTCTATTGTGTCATACGTATAAAAAATGTCCTGCTATAGAACAATGTATCTGTATCAACACATATAATTAAACTAGATGCTCAGAGGTGTGTTCGTCTTTGTAATTAACAAGTTACAGCAATAATTATTTCTTACGAGTGTAATATTTATTTTTGGTAACTGGGCTGGTTTTGTGCTCATTAATGTCAGTGTGCTATGATGTTATTATCATATGTGTAGTTTTAAGTATCCTCTCTGCAATGCCTACGAAGGCCCCGGGAGGGAATAAATTAATAAATAACATTTTCACGTCACTGGAGTTTGTTTTCGGATGCACCACATGTTCAGGAGAGGTGGAACGAATGCAGCCCCATGCAACAAGTCTGCCAGTCTGGTATGTCCCATTAATTAATGCTGAGGGGTCGGAGATGGTGATTGTCCTCAAAAGGTCCAGCGTGTGCAGTGAACACACTTCTTGGTGTCTAGACTCTGAAGGCGTAAAGGCAAGCGTAAATATGTTTATTTGGTTAGTGTATCAAATGTGTTTATTTCCACTTGATTACATAATTATGGATTCTTAGCAAATGGTTCCATAATGAGTTCTTTCTGCGACAGTCTCGTGTCAGGCGTTCAGTTGTTGCACCTGTACTCCTTGTTGTCGGATGACGCTCCTGGCACGTCTGTGTTCAGTTTGGTCGAGTGGCAACTTCTACTGACCGATGCCATCTTGTAATCATACGTCATGTGCCGCCACTGACATCTGATGCACTGGAGCTGCAGGGCTGGCCTCTAATCCGCACATTTTCTTGGTAGTTTTCTGCGTCAATGCAGCAAGCTCGGGCATGTATTGCTTACATGGCTTTGCCTTTTCCTGTACTATTGACTTGATGGCTGGCAACAATGTTTGTTTGCTATCCAAGCCATTTCACTTCCATTCCGTAATGGTGATTTCTTCTGCATCCCGCGACCACTGCAACTTGTGTAAGTCTCGTGTGGCAAAGTGAAGTCGGGTGATGCTTGGTGTCCACTTTTGAGAACAACCAACCATTTTATTTCTTCAAGTCACTCAGCGGCATTCTCCTTCAAAGTTGGAAATTGTTTGCTTCGTGGCGTGGACACAGATAATTAGTGTCAGCAAATTATTAGGTATTGTCCTTGGACGACAACCGACACCAAATCAACTGTCCTTGCATTGTCGCTCACCTGCTTTGTCGTGCTTACCTCCCATCGAGGTGAAGGGGATCAGGAGCTTCGGGGTAATGTCGGCACCAGGGACAAAGGCCGCCGAAGATAATCCTCAATGCTTTGCGGACGCTCGTCGAGACGTGGTCGAGGGTCGTTCAGCTTGAACCCTTGCAGGCCTCATTGGTATGGGTACCTCCAGTAGACATGGTCGGCCTCATGCAATGGTAGCAGAGTGGTTTTCGGTCGACCATTCGCAGCACCTCCGTTTTCCTCGGTGTATTTTGTTCAGCGCGGACCTACGCTGGTTCTTCCTGATGTCGGGAATGCTTCGGCGTTGGGGTGTCTCGTTGAATTGGTATTGAATAGTAACGGGTAGCCGGTGGCGGTCGTCGTGACTTTGTGGCATAAGTCGCCCTCGGTTTGTCAGATGCCGCTTCGCTCGAATAAGTCTCCAGTTGAAATGCCTGTCGAACTTGTTCCGAAACAATTTTGGCAATCAAAATAAAAGCCGGGCAACTGATGGCAGGAAGTAGCTTCCTGATCTCCCCCGTACAACGTTGTGGATGATGTCGCAGATGCCTGGGAGGCTGGCGTCGAAGTTGCAGCTGGATGACTCGAGTGTCGAGACGCTGGGGAGTTGTTGATATTGGCTGGCTCGGGCTTGCAGTGTACATTCAATGTTGGAAGCCTCGGTGATATGAACCCTTCGACTGTTGTCGTGGGGTTGCGGACAAGGCTGCCGAAGGTGTTGTGCCTCACATGAGGGACATGGGATTTTTAGCTTCTTGTCTTCTGTAGCATCAGGGTTGGCGTGGGTGCTCGATCAGGTGCAAAACATCCTCCACGAAGGCGGTGACGCTCTCGTTGGGGCCGTGCCCTGGACAGAATCAGGAATTCGGCTCTCTCTCGTCAATGTTGGCTGATGAACGTGCACTTCAGCTCGATCTTGCAAACTTCCCACGACGTTAAGGAGGATTCGTGGTTCTCAAACCAGTGCCTGGCAGTTTCTTCCTTGAGAAGTATAGGTTCTGCAGGAGCTGGTTGTCCGTCTACCCACTGTGGCGGGCGACACGGTCATATTGTTCAATCCAGCCCTCGACGTCTTCATACACCTTGCGTGAAAGGGCATCGGAGTGTGAGGTGCGACGGGCATGCAAACAGTGGTGGGAGCGGATGCGGTTTGCTGCTACAGGTTTGTCATTGTTGGCTTAGTCAGGTTCGGTTTTTCTGGCATAAGACTGAATTCCGGTGGTTCTTGCTGGTTGCAGCGACTGGCTCAGATTTCAGGTTCTTCGTGGTGTATTTCCGAGGTTCGTCCTTGTGGTACTCGCTCGTCTTGCGGTGTTTCTGCCGGGCTCGGGATAGGACTTGGTTCACGGCTCGCAGGGGGTTTAAGACGCGGGATAATCTGCCACCCGTGTCTTGTTATCGGGCAACTCGGCTATGCCGCCTGGGTCCACATAGAGTGAAGGGCTATGGGTAAAGTGCGCAGCACCCCCACCAGAACATACAATGACAGCTAAACATGGCCTGGAACTTTCCAGAATAGTAAATATTGATAGAAAATAGGACTGGAGCAAGCATCCGTGACAATATAAAAAAACTGACAGAAGAGAGTCTATCCTTACCGCTAAAAAAGCTGCATTGTTTTAGAGGCATTCTGTCCGAATAAATCCTCTCCTTCGGGGTTTGGCGACTGCCGTGGACGAACTGAACTGAAATGGATGTGGAACCACTTTTCTGGTAATGAGCCGCTGCAGACTGTCGTCGCAAAGCGGCGTGAATGGGTGGACTGGGTAGGTAACACGCGCGATGAAATGTCTATACAGCTTGCAATTCACGTACCGAGTGTTGATGAAACTTGTGTCGACGAAACGTGCGACAGACAAGCGGAATCAATACCAACTGCAACACCTGTGCTCCGTGAAAGTGCACGTCTACGCCAGAACAATTTAGGAAGCAGCACAGCATCACCTAAAGCACGGCACAGGAACTACCAACTTGAAGGCAGCTCTCCGGTGCGCCGCACAACCAAAGTGAGCCTTCGGTCATTTGAACGAAGCGGCACCACGATTGCACACTGCCAAGCCCGACTCACGCAATTTCCGTCACTAAACTGTGTATCCAAATATATTGCACACGCTTCACTGCAGACCTCGAAGATTCCGATGGTCAACGAGAGCACAGAAACGTCGCCTTAAAATTTACTTGCGGTATCCGAATCAATCCGAGGTCCGAGCAACGTAGGGCCGATTGTCTCTTTCGTGGCAATATCCCCGTCGGTCACCAGCGAAATGCACGCCGTTCCTCCTTCTGTTCACGTTATACCTACGTCAGACACCACGCTGAACTCTGAAGCCGCTTTCGACCGGCCTCATATGACGGCTTCCGCGTCTGAAATCAACTCGCCGACACGAACGACAACAAACAA
>JAZHYW010021373.1:0-23954 GCA_037355805.1 Ixodes ricinus
GAAGGAATAATAAGCGTGTGCTCCGAAGAAATGAGCCGAGACAAGGAGAAGCGACTGGTTCGTGCGTTCTACTGGCGTGCATCTGTCTCGAGGCGCGCGGGTGTTGCGCGCCCGAGAACATCGTCTTTTATTTCTTTTATGCTGAGTGCTCAGCGCATGTCACGCTCCGCATCTGTGGTCACTACAGATATGCCCCCTTGGTAGGATTTATGTCGGATTTGATAAATCCTGCCAGTGAACTGCCTGTGTTGCGGAGACTTGGCAGGCTGGTGTTTCTTCAAGATGTGCCGGCTTGAGACGGTTAAGGGCTACCGTATCTTCCTTGCCGTTGATGCGAAGTACAAACGTGTTGGTTCTTCGCTCAATCACAGGAAACGGTCCTTGGTAGTGAGGACGCAATGGCTTCCTTTGATGGTCTTGGCGTACAAAGACGTGGGTGGCGGTTTTGAGGTCTCCGGTGACGTAAGGAGATTTACTTCTTCCTATTCGAGTCGGAATGGGTCGAACATTGTTGAACAGTTCTCGGAGAGTTTCGGCATAACCTTCGGACCGGTAGCATGATGTGTCGGCCTCGAAGAAGTCCGACGGCAACCTAAGTTGAGTGCCATAAACAAGCTCGGCGGTGGAGCATCCCAGATCCTCCTTGAGAGCCGTGCGAATTCCAAGGAGCACGAGGGGCACTTGAAGAACCCAATCGTTTGGGTTTCCGTAAGCCATCAAGGCCGATTTTAGATGACGGTGAAAGCGTTCCACGAGGCCATTGGACTGTGGATGGTACGCTGTAGTACGTAGCCTTGTTGTGCCGAGGGTGTTCGTCAGCTCTTTGAAGAGCGACGACTCGAATTGCCGTCCGCGATCCGTGACGATCTCAGAAGGGCAACCAAATCTGGACACCCATGTTGAGATGAAGGCGGCAGCGACAGTGGAGGCAGTGATATCCGGTAATGGCGTCGCCTCTGGCCATCTGGTAAACCTGTCAATGCAGGTAAGAAGGTAGCGATGTCCCTGCGATGGTGGGAGAGGTCCGACCAGATCCAAATGCACCTTGTCGAACCTTGCATCGGGTTGAAGAAAGGTCTTGATTGGGGGCACAGGGTACCGATGCACTTTCGCCTGTTGACAGGGGACACAGGAGCGAGTCCAGGCCCGGATGTCTGACTTGATGCGAGGCCAAACGTATCGACTCGTCATTAGTTTTTGTGTTGCACGAACGCCCGGGTGTGAAAGGCTGTGGGTGGCGTCGAAAAACTTCCGACGCAGAGGTGTGGGCACGAACGGTCGCGGTTTTCCAGTTGCCACATCGCAAGTGACGGTGATGTTTCCTGGAAATGTGACGTCCTGCAGCCGCAGAGAGGAAGACGTGCGTAGCACCTTGAGCTCCTCATCATTGACTTGCAGACGAGCAAGTTCCGCAGGATCTGGAATCGGTGGCAACGACACAGCCTCAATGCGGCTCAGGACATCAGCAGGCACGTTGTCGACACCTCTTACGTGTCGAATATCTGTGGTAAACTCCGACAGAAAAGCCAACTGTCGAATTTCCCGAGGTGTATAATGGGAGCCGGCGTTGGCGACGGCATTGGTCAGGGGCTTGTGGTCTGTCCAGATGGTGAATGCTCTTCCCTCAACGAAGTGCCGGAAGTGTCGGACGGCCAAGTACGCAGCGAGCAACTCACGACCAAACACGCTGTACCGCGTTTGTGCGGGTTGAAGCTTCTTTGAAAAGAAGGCGAGGGGCTGCCATTGTCCGTTGACTTGCTGTTGTAGTACGGCTCCTACGGCGGTACCTGAGGCGTCGGTCATGATGGACGTCGGAGCATCGTGCATAGGATGTTGCAGGACAATGGTTTCTGCCAGAGCTCTCTTTGCCTCACAAAATGCTTGCTCAGCTGCCTCATTCCAGGCAAGAGGAGAAGTTGAGCGTCCCTTCTTGCCTTGGAGAAGAATGTCGAGTGGTTGAAGGAGCTTGGCACAGTGAGGAACGAAGCGTCTGTAGAAATTTACAAGGCCAATAAATTGGCGAAGCTTGGTCAGTGAAGTTGGCCGCGGAAAGTCTTGAATAGTTGCGACTTTCGCAGGCAAGGGTCGAATGCCTGAACTATCAAGATGGTGGCCGAGAAAATCTAATTCGGGCACTCCAAACTCGCTTTTCGCGGCGTTGATGATTATGCCATGTTTGGCAAGCCGTTCGAAAAGAAGACGGAGATGTACATTGTGCTCCTCTGGAGACGAGCTTGCGATCAACAGGTCGTCGACGTAAGAAAAGACGAATTCCAAGCCCCGTGTCACAGTGTCAATAAATCTTTGAAAAGACTGTGCCGCATTACTAAGGCCAAACGGCATGCGTAGAAATTCAAATAAGCCAAAGGGCGTTGTGACAGCTGTTTTGGGAATGTCTTCATCGGCTACCGGAATTTGATGGTAGGCTCGGGTGAGGTCAAGTTTCGAGAAGATGTTGCATCCCCTAAGATTGACGGTGAAGTCGTGGATGTTGGGGAGTGGGTACCGGTCTGGAACGGTTTGCTTGTTCAGAGCGCGGTAGTCTCCGCATGGCCGCCAGTCTCCGCTTGTTTTGGGGACCATGTGTAGCGGAGACGCCCAACTGCTGGATGATGGTCGGACTATGCCTAGTTCGAGCATATGGTCGAACTCTGCCCGAGCAATTCGAAGTTTTTCCGGAGCTAGACGGCGTGGGCGGGAGAAGACAGGTGGGCCTGTTGTTTGTATGTGATGAGTAACATCGTGTGTTACGGGTTTCGTCCAGTCGGGAGGTCTTGTGAGCGAAGGAAACTCGCTGAGTGGTGTTTGAAAAGCGCCTTGCACTTGCGTACAAGCGGAGGCGAACACCGGAGTTTCCGTCGTGTCGATACCTTGTAATGTAAGTTTTGTCGTTGAATCGAGCAGGCGTTTCCTTTTGACGTCAACAAGCAGCGAATGATGTTGTAGAAAGTCTGCGCCAAGGATTGCGCGACCGACGTCGGCCACCAGAAAAACCCATCGAAAAACTCGTCGAAGGCCGAGGTTCAGCGAAATGGAACGTTCCCCGTAAACAGGAATGGACGTGCCGTTCACAGCTTGCAGAAAAGAAATCGGCTTACGTGAACGGTCGGCAAGTGTCGCAGGGACGGCGCTGATCTCGGCTCCTGTGTCAACAAGTAAGCGGTCTCCAGTGGTTTTGTCGATCACGTAGAAGAGGCGACTTTCTGTTGGGCTTGGACCACTCGTCGCCTCTAGTGGTCGGCCGGCCGGTTTTCCGGCCACGCACAGGGGCGTTGGCAGCGTCGAGCGTCAGGACCGAAACGGCGGTGGTAATAGCACAAGCCTGAAGAGTGACCTCTACTCGAGCGGTCGTTGTCTGGTCGGCATGATGTAGAGCGGCGGCGACGACTCGGAGAACGGGCAGTGTCTCGACGTCTTGTCGCAGCGAGAACGACTTGTTCAAGTCGTTGGCAGAGGTCGTCGACATTGTACTGGGACGCGTTTGGTTCCCGGATGTCTTGCGCCGTGGTAGAGGTGTTGCCTGCTGACTGCGATGTCAAGGCGGCAGCGGTAGCAATAGATGGAGAAGCAACCTCCATGACCGCGTCGGCCAAACCGGCAAGTCCGGCAAGGTTGAGGGCGCGGCTGCTGCAAGGACCATCTGGACGTTTTGTGGGAGTCGCTGAAGGAACAGCTCTCGAAGGAGAACGTCATCGATGGCGTTGGCACGTTCTCCGAGAAGCTGAGTCATTCGACGTAGTAACTGAGTTGGGCGCCGATCCCCAAGTTCCTCCGCCGAGAGTAGCTGCTGCCAACGGGTACGTTCCGAGGCTTCGGTTCTTTGCAACAGGGCCGCCTTTAGTTGATCGTAGGGATTCGTGGCAGACGGGGAGGATAGCACGTCGTACACTTCGTCGGCTGCGGTTGGTGAAAGAGCTGACACGACGTGGTGGTACTTCCGCTCTTGGCTTGTGATGTGCGCCAGATGGAACTGCGACTCCACTTGGAGGAACCATACTCGCGGGTTGCGGTCCCAGTACGGCGGGAGCCGAACCGCAACAGCCGCTACTGGAGCTGGAGTCGAGTCCGTTGGTTCTCCCTGACTCATTCTTGGAGACTTGTCCGGGTCACCACTTGTGGGGAAGGAATAATAAGCGTGTGCTCCGAAGAAATGAGCCGAGACAAGGAGAAGCGACTGGTTCGTGCGTTCTACTGGCGTGCATCTGTCTCGAGGCGCGCGGGTGTTGCGCGCCCGAGAACATCGTCTTTTATTTCTTTTATGCTGAGTGCTCAGCGCATGTCACGCTCCGCATCTGTGGTCACTACAAAGCCATTGCTCGGTGGCCGGGGTGGAAAAACAATCGTGATACTTTTTGTTTTAATAAATAAAATAAATAATATGTATTTGATTTAAATCGGATTTATTTGATTTAAGTCACTCTAGCTTGGAAATAGTAATCCTTTACCTCAAGTGTATTTCTCAACAAAACAGATCGATTAAATAATTTGCTTGATCGCTAATTACAATGCGGAAGAAAGAAGTACTGTAAATACACAGTCCAATTAACAACTTCTTATTGGTGTAATTCACGTCATACTAGAACAAATTATATTTCTTTTCAGCTAGTGAAAATGGTTTATTCACTTTATTTCGCGTTTTGACTTCTTGGAATTATTAAAACATTACTTTCGTAGTTTTTCCCCTTTTTTTGCATTCTGATTTTGTTGCAGGAAGGTGTTACGCAACTGGCGAACTAAGTGGAAGGAAGAGGCCAGGCTCAAAGCTCCCATTTGTTCAGAAGAGCGCTTCTTTTCCCTCGTGTTCAGCCTTAGAGAAATCTTCCTCGCTCGATGATTTTTGTTTATTTAAATACAAAACAAATGCGCATAGAAAGCATCAAATGAAGGATATACGGTAAGTTAAAATATATATTTTCGAGATGAATTTTGCGGGAAAGCTTCGATTTAAGTCATCATAGTAAAAGTGGTCCGATTTAAATCAAATTGATTCTTATTCTCCACCCTGCAGGTGGCACAAGCCGTCCCTCGATTGCGGTAAAGCAGTAGAACCACAGATTGAAGAGACCAAAGCAAGAAAAATATCTTACTTAAAAGCTATCCGCCAGGGAGTACACATAACGATACTCCGTTATTTTATCAAAACGTGCATATATATATATATATATATATATATATATATATATATATATATATATATATATATATATATATATTGGTCTGGCAATCAAATAAAAAAAAACATTCTCCGCAATGCCTATAAGCAATACTAGTTTCTATTTTTCTTTTTGAGGTGACACTGCAACGAGCATTGGGACTTTTGCTCTCCACTAATTCGTTTCGCAGTAAATTCGTCTCGGTGAGCATGTTGAGAGGTATATACGTTTGCCTGAAACTGACTGGGTTAATTTACGTGTTTCCTAAAATATGCGTTCTGAATATGGATGTTTTTGTTTTTTTATGCGTCTTTTTGCGTGAAATTTTTTGTACGGTGAAATATGCTTAAATTTCTATGAGTGTTTGGTGTCGAGACCATCTTGCGATGCTGTTGAGAAGATTGCAGGAAGCCTGACCGGGAAATATAAAACACGGTAATCAGATGGCGGAACGCCGATCAAATCCTATGCAGGTGAGCATTGAGGCGCCTCTTTTGATGCTTCGCCACGAAGCTGAAACGACCAGGAAGATCGAAGCATGGGGAACTGAAAGTGGGCAAGCGTCATATCTGTGACGGCGTAAAGAGTTTACAGCACCCTGCTGACGCTATCACATGAGGGAAAACGTTTCGATTGAGTCGCCAATGCGCTTGACCAGAAAGTTCTGCACTCGCGCGCTGAGTGAAATATCGGATTCCCCCAAAAAATCAAAAACGCCAGTCCTAAAAAAAAAAAAAGTATACGTATGTATTAAATATAGCAACAATATGTTCCTATTATTGAGTGCACGTTTTCTTGAGCCAAATTGTCGTTTACATCTGCAGTTGTAAGCGGCGAAAGTGATTGAGATTTGAATCAGCGTTTTCGTTAAGTTGCTTTCTCCTCAGTGAAACGTAGATAGAAGCCAGCTTTACGGCAAGTCACGTGCAAAGTTGAAGGATTTCCACGGCGGCGCGTTTTGAATGAACTTACAGCGTGGTCTACGGACGCGAGAGTGCGCCACGCTTTTCCATGTGCGTCTGTGTCCCTGCTCGTGTTTGTGTGGCGTCTCCGTGTGCTTGTCTGCCCGTCCGTGCGTCGGTGGGCTGGAGCAGAGCCGTATATGTAGAGAGTTTGGTCAATGGGAGGCGCGGGCAGAGCCAGGGCGTGCGTCAGACTCGGAAAGAGGGCTTGGCATGCTCTCTTGACCAACCAGAAGCCGAAAAGAATCCCCTAGCGGTGGTAGCGAGAAACAGCTCTGATCAAAGGTCTATGTTCGTAAATGGTTTTAATAAGCGCGTAAGAGTGAAGTGTAGTAACTCTTTGTGGTTGAAAATAGGGTGCACGTGTGCGCCACTCAACTCTGTTTTGCTCGGACAGAGTGTGAACGCTCGGACGGCAGATTCCCGGCCCTCGGCGCTTGGCGTACGGATTATGTCGATCGTTCCGCTTGTCGCACTCTTCCACCATCATTTTGGATGAGCGTGATTGAAACATCACGTGTACCATATTTTCAGTCATCGAGAGTTACTCTAATGCAGTTATCAGGTTTGTTTCTCGCGACCACCGCCAGGGTATTATTTCCGGCTTCTGGTTGGTCACATTCGAATTTCTGAAGACGCCCTGGGACACGCCCAGCCCGCTTTCGGCCAATGGCGCCTCCGCATTTGTCTCCTATACTTCCCAACGAATGGCCAAACTCTCTACATATACGGCTCTGGGCTGGAGCACTTCCCTACATTCGAGTGCGTGCAAAAGGTCCCCGGTGTGTCTACTTCCCCGCTGAGCACCTGGATAACTAATCCTCGCGGCCAAAGGAGTGCGCTCAGCGAATAAGTACACCTTCGAGTGTTTAAAGCAGAAAATGAAGAAATGAAGTCTGCAACGTGGCACTAAGCATGATGCTTCACCTTACCTTATCGTGCTCGTTGGCACAGAGTAGTAAAAGCACGCCTACATCTAAGGTGGAAACGATTTTGTTGTTGTTTTACCACGTCATTCGCCGGGTTTTATGCTCCGGATCGCGGTGACTCAGTTTGAAGTGCTCTGCGGGAAAGTAGGTGGGTGAGTATACACCTTTTTTGTGTTAGGCTCGTTAAACTCTCCACGTCCTTCGTCAGTCTACGCTTCGACAAAAATATTGCCTGGTACGATTGGCGACTCGTGGCTCATCCTTAAAGAAGAAAAAGAAACTTTCAGCAGCCTTCCACTCTAGTGAAGAAGGAATAGCAGCGGAGCTGTGATGAGGTAAAGCCAACCATCTATAAGCAACGGCGGCAACCGAGACAACGGGCAAGCCGGTTGTCTGGTTGCCGTCGTCGCTCATAGATGGAGGTAGCTGTCCAGAGGGCTGTGTCGAGATTTTTGTCCGCGGACACGAAACTGGGGAAATAGCCCTTAACAGCTCCGCTGTAAAAACTGTACACCACCCTATACTTTCCCGCACCAGTAGAGACATGTAGATCGAATGAGCAAATACAATGGCACGACGACACCGTAAGCTCCACTGAGGGCTCCAAGTTCTTTTCATTTCGCTTGGCTAGTCTTAGTGCTTTAGCGGCGCATTTGATTGAGTCCCGCGATCCCACGTATTATACTGCAGGACGCAGCGCGACGTAGGCACAACCGCTATGATGTACGTCATTTCTCAGGCACCTAGCAGCGAGGTTGCACTTGCAGGTCGAAACACTACTGGACCCGTCATTGACTAGACTCCCTGCAAAAGCAATACATCCTGCAAAAAGAAGAAAAATCCCCGAGTTTGTGTTTTTGGCAGAACATAGAGGTGGCCAGTCGTGGCGAACAATAAAAGCATCCCAGCCAATGACGAAGCTCAAATTATCACTAGATCTGAATGAAAAAAAAGAAAAAATGTACGTAGGGACAGTGAGCGATACTTTTTCTAGAGTGCAGTGATCCGCTCCCAGCACTCTTCAGCGTGGAGGTAACAAACGCTGTATACAGCTACGCTATGGTAGTTCAGTTTTCAAAGTAAGCCGTCATCCCTGATAAAAGATAATTAAAAACAGTCTTAAGAACTTGCGATGGAGCATTTCGGTTAACAATGCCAGTGCAGTTGTTTCATTAATACTTTTTCGCTTTTTCTTTTCTTTTTTTTTCTGGGGGGGGGCGGGGGGGGCATTCAGTTTAGCATTATAGAACAAATAACAAAGCGTAATTCTGATGATAGCGTTTTAGGCTACGAGAGCAACGCAAAGAGGGCAGAAACGTCTGAAATCACGTGTCCGTGCCACATGTGTCGGAAAGATGCGCTTCATTTTCGTTCGGAGGTTTGTTCCCCGTGTGCGCGTGTTGGCATTTGCTTCGGTCACCTCTCTTTGCGTTCGCAAATGTTCCCCAGCGTTAGGGCGTGAGCACTGCGTGAAACGCGGTCACGTGGACGCATTCGAGACGTCCTGTTCGCGCGTCCCTGTCGTACACATTTCTAACTTGTGTGCGAGGTAATTAACCTCGCCGTTGGGTCGCTCATCGTTCGAGATTATTTTCGCATTTTCAGGCACGAACGACGTCCGGCTCCTTGATGGTGGTGCGCGATGGAGATTCATCTTAATCTGCGGTCGATTAAAGAATCGTTAGGCTCGCTGCGTCTTAGTTTGAGATTACACCCGCCACACCTTTTTTTCTTGATCTAGACGTGGATTTTCTTGTTTCGCTCCTCGCTCGTCGAGCACCTTCCAAAGCTATCACATTGCTTTTTTTTTTTGCTCAAAGTCGATTTTGTTTTTGTAGACGTAGCAACGCTCAAATACGTAAACCGACATTAATTTCTCTTCCGGCTCGGCATTGTCACCATCACCACCTCGATCATTGTCACCATCATCACCTCGATCATTATCATCATCAACATCTTGTCTTCGCCAACAGTTGTCAAATGAGCCATGTTGCAACCGTTACATTTAAAGCAATTCACAAGAATGACGACATTTCATTTAAATTTAGTCCCGTATTCTTTTTTTTTTATTAGGACGAAACATTAGGGGGAAAAATGTTTTACACGCTACCTGCCAAAATTTGTCAATTTCTTAAGAAACTCGATTTTAGCGGTGGCTTGGAGAACCACTTGCTGCGAAAAAGGCTTTGAAGCTCATGTAGCTTTGATGGTTCGATGTTGTTTTTCTTCGTCCGTCTGGTTGATATCATATATACTTGGCGCAAGTTTTTCTTCTATATTATTTCCAGGTTGTTGTTCTTCTGCACCATCCACGCACAATTGCGGTCCTCGACCCACGCCTTGCCGCCATTAGGGATATATGATGTCTACACGCTCTTGCTCCAAGGTGCACGAGCCCCTAACGGTCAATGTATGAAAACGGTCTCTCAACCCTCAGACAAACGAACGACCAGAAAAGCAATTGAGATGTCATCATTTCAAATTTGTTTGTTCACAAACCCCTTGCAAAGGTACGTGTAGAGTTTACGGACACGTGGAATATGATAAGACTTCCAAAAACATTAAAATTAACGTTTTCTTTTTGTCTTTGGCTACAATGATTGCAACAGTGTTTTCTTTAAGCATCCAAAAACATTGCGGTAATTTTTTATTAATAAAATAAAAATAAATAAGGATCTTACACAAAAATTCACACCTTCGTGTGAAAAAAGAAATGAGTATTGCTCATCTTGTTTTTGTCAACGGATCTGAGATTCGTAAGCGAGAATCTAAAGAAACAAACCTCGTAAACGGTTGTAGATTCTGCTTGACGATGCTATTTCTAACACTCCGTAGTTAAAACCAGTTGTTTTCAATTTATGAATGAGCATCGTATACCCACGTGAGGTTGCGTGATCACTACCTGGAGATAGCAGCAGTCCTACTGTACTGGCTAAATTGCTCATCCACTAGGTGAACGGGTGCCACCATACCTCAAGCGCAGACCAGAAACATTTCGATGTCGGAACATTCAACGTATAGTTTGCTTTATTTTTAGCCTTAATTTCCAGAGCCGATGTCACCGGCCTAACCACTCCCACCTTAAAGGAGCTGTGCAACAATTTCAGGGCTTTGCTTAAATAATTGTGAAGTTGATGCCTGACACTTCTGAAGTGGACTACAGAAAACTGATTTTGCCTGGAAAGTTACCTTTTATCGAGCAGGTATTTGCACAACTTGCTATCTTTCTACAAGACCTCCATTGACGTCATGCTGCGTGTTTCTCACGGCCACCGCTCGTGGCTGCAGGTCGGGGAATATTCTAATTTTTGCCTCGCTATTACGCGGCGGAATCACAACATTTCGATGAAAGCAGTGTGTTTTCTGTCATTTGTGACAAGGTGAACAATGTCAAAAGTAGAAGATGCCAATTCTTTGAACGCTAAAATCGTTGCACAGCTCCTTAAAGGAGCTTAGTCATGTCAAGAGCATAAGCAATGGAGGACACACACGAAAACGGAGACTTTTCGCGGAAAGTTGTGTCATGTCTGGGGGTTCTGGTTATGTCTAATCTTCGCCAGTTCATTGCGAGGTCACATGTATTGGTCCAAAACAGCTTCCTTACTAAAACCAACAGGATCTCTGGAAAGCATCGCTGTTTGCGCGGTTGTCTGAATCGGTCGTTCCCTGTTCCTTCTTCCTAACGACGCATTCGGAGCGACTTGATGAGGAGCAGAAATACAAGCGTCCTGCGACGAGTCTGCAGATTAAAGGAAAACCTGAAAAAAGAAATACAAATAAAAGGTTTAAAGGCGAGACTAGAGTCACTGAATGGCTGCGTTAGAGTATCTGTACTCTGTTCCCCGACCTTGTTGAGGTCGCCGCCATCATTGGTGCTTGTGCAGAGCAAACAACAACTGCCGACCGCCATGATTGAAAAGTGCAACGTCCTTAGCATTGATTCGCTGTTAGGTAGCTTATGTTATATTGCTTTGCTCTGTCAGCTGAGCTGTTTAAACATTTCTCGAGGGCGGGAAAAGCGTTTCCTGGGATTTCAGATAAAGCTTCAGATAACTGGCAACCATGATTTTAAGCCACAATATGGGCAAGTGTCGCTACTCTGAGGTGTAGCTTATTCAGTGACTCTAGGCAATACCAGGAAACCCTCGCACGCTGACGTTCCAACAAAAATGCTAATACGCGGACGCAAAAAAAAGGCACAGGTACACAGGAGAGGCTCCTGACCTTACAATGTATTTTTAAAGCTAAACTAGAAGAATGTTCTAAAAGCGAGGTAATTCACGATTAAACAAGTATACTCCGGCTAAACAGAGCAGAGAAACAAAGCAAAATATATCGATGATGTCACTCATATGTAGGTCGAGAAACATCTGCGTTTTGTGTTGGTTTTTTTTTTTATTCTTAAAGCGCTAATTCAAGCTGCATACCCAGAAAATTGGAAGAATTAAAAAAAAAGTATGTGAGACTCATAAAAAAAAAGGAATCGAAGACAAATTGTCGAAGGCTTCCTCTATTCACTGACGGGACAAATGCACCATTTTCGACTTCCCGGCATTGAGCACTCAGCACACACTCCAAGCTCACGGGGCGCCCGAATATAATCCGAGGTAAGAATTTTCGCGCTGGAGCCCTGGCAACTGAAGGGCCTACTTGGCAGAAAGTTGCTTTCATTTTTCTTTCATTTTTTCTTACGTTGTTATTTTTATTTTAGAGCGATTTCAGCTTTTTTGTTGTTATCCAGCCCTGATTGCGGTATAGATTCCTTGGATGATTGTAGAATAAGTTAGCGCCCTATGATTGAGATAATAATACTCAAAAAATATTTAGTGCAGTATATTTACGAAATCAGTTTTAATACATTAACTTTAGTACCCTGGTACACGCGCTGACCTTGAACTGGTTTGGAGCACACGTATATAAAGTTCACAACGTCGCCAAGGATGCCGCCACAGTTCCATTGGCTGTGGAAACTGGCTACATGGCATCAAGATCGACAGATGGCAGCAAGCGCATATCTCGAGTGGCGATGCGGCGCGTAGCACGGAGGCCGCACTGGATTTGGCCGTTATAAGGGGTGACGCCGTGACGTAACATCCAGCAACGGAAGATCGCTGGCGACGTCCACTTCGCCAATTTCGTGCAGCCATACGTCACCGAACGCCATGGCCATGGCGTTCGGTGACGTATGGCCGCCGAAATTGGCGAAGTGGGACGTCGCCAGCGATCTTCCGTTGCTGGATGTTACGTCACGGCGTCACCCCTTATAACCGGCCAATCCAGTGCGGCCTCCGTTGCTACGCGTCCTATCGCCAAGCCTCTCGAGATATGCACTCTGCTGCCATCTGTCGATCTTGGATGCCATGTAGCCAGTTTCCACAGCCAATGGAACTGTGGCGGCATCCCTTGGCGACGTTGTGAACTTTATATACGTGTGCTCCAAACCAGTTCAAGGTCAGCGCGTGTACCAGGGTACTAAAGTTAATGTGTTAAAAACTGATTTCGTAAATATACTGCACTAAATATTTTTTGATATTATTATCTCAATCTTAGGGCGCTAACTTATTCTACAATCTCCAAGGAATCTATACTGCAATCAGGGCTGGATAAAACAAAAAGCTGAAATCGCTCTAAAAAAAAATAACAACGTAAGAAAAAAAATGAAAGAGAAATGAAAGCAACTTTCTGCCAAGTAGGCCTTCAGTTGCCAGGGCTCCAGCGCGAAATTCTTACCTGGATTATATTCGGGCGCCCGTGAGCTTGGAGTGTGTGCTAGTGCTCAATGCCGGGAAGTCAGAAAATGGTGCATTTTGTCCCGTCAGTGAATAGAGGAAGCCTTCGACAATTTGTCTTCGATTCCTTTTTTTTATGAGTCTCACATACTTTTTTATTAACTTTCAATTTTCTGGGTATGCAGCTTGAATTAGCGCTTGAATAAAAAAAAAAACCAACACAAAACGCAGATGTTTCTCGACCTACATATAGGTGACATCATCGATATATTTTGCTTTGTTTCTCTGCTCTGTTTAGCCGGAGTATACTTGTTTAATCGTGAATTACCTCGGCTTTTAGAACATTTTTCTAGTTTAGCTTTAAAAATACATTGTAAGGTCAGGAGCCTCTCCTGTGTACCTGTGCCTTTTTTTTGCGTCCGCGTATTAGCATTTTTGTTGGAACGTCAGCATGCGAGGGTTTCCTGGTATGGCCTAGAGTCACTGAATAAGCTACACCTCAGAGTAGCGACACTTGCCCATATTGTGGCTTAAAATCATGGTTGCCAGTTATCTGAAGCTTTATCTGAAATCCCAGGAAACGCTTTTCCGCCCTCGAGAAATGTTTAAACAGCTCGCGACAGAGCAAAGCAATATAACATAAGCTACCTAACAGCGAATCTAATGCTAAGGACGTTGCACTTTTCAATCATGGCGGTCGGCAGTTGTGTTTGCTCTGCACAGCACCAATGATGGCGGCGACCTCAACAAGGTCGGGGAACAGAGTACGGATACTCTAAGCGCAGCCATTCAGTGACTCTAGTCTCGCCTTTAAACCTTTTTATTTGTATTTCTTTTTTTCAGGTTTTCCTTTAATCTGCAGACTCGTCGCAGGACGCTTGTATTTCTGCTCCTCATCAAGTCGCTCCGAATGCGTCGTTAGGAAGAAGGAACAGGGAACGACCGATTCAGACAACCGCCAAACAGCGATGCTTTCAGAGATCCTGTTGGTTTTAGTAAGGAAGCGTTTTGGACCAATACATGTGACCTCGCAATGAACTGGCGAAGATTAGACATAACAGAACCCCCAGACATGACACAACTTTCCGCGAAAAGTCTCCGTTTTCGTGTGTCCTCCATTGCTTATACCTGACATGACTAAGCTCCTTTAAGGAGCTGTGCAACGGTTTTAGCGTTCAAAGAATTGGCATCTTCTACTTTTGACATTGTTCACCTTGTCACAAATGACAGAAAACACACCTGCTTTCATCGAAATGTTGTGATTCCGCCGCGTAATAGCGAGGCAAAAATTAGAATATTCCCCGACCTGCAGCCACGAGCGGTGGCCGTGAGAAACACGCAGCATGACGTCAATGGGGGTCTTGTAGAAAGATAGCAAGTTGTGCAAATACCTGCTCGATAAAAGGTAACTTTCCAGGCAAAATCAGTTTTCTGTAGTCCACTTCAGAAGTGTCAGGCATCAACTTCCACAATTATTTAAGCAAAGCCCTGAAATTGTTGCACAGCTCCTTTAAGGTGGGAGTGGTTAGGCCGGTGACATCGGCTCTGGAAATTAAGGCTAAAAATAAAGCAAACTATACGTTGAATGTTCCGACATCGAAATGTTTCTGGTCTGCCTTTGAGGTATGGTGGCACCCGTTCACCTCGTGGATGAGCAATTTAGCCAGTACAGTAGGACTGCCGCTATCTCCAGGTAGTGATCACGCAACCTCACGTGGGTATACGATGCTCATTCATAAATTGAAAACAACTGTTTTAACTACGGAGTGTTAGAAAAGTAGCATCGTCAAGCAGAATCTAACCGTTTACGAGGTTTTGTTTCTTTAGATTCTCGCTTACGAATCTCAGATCCGTTGACAAAAACAAGATGAGCAATGCTCATTTCTTTTTTCACACGAGGTGTGAATTTTTGTGTAAGATCCTTATTTATTTTATTTTATTAATAAAAAAATTACCGCAATGTTTTTGGATGCTTAAAGAAAACACTGTTGCAATCATTATAGCCAAAGACAAAAAGAAAATTTTTTAATGTTTTTGGAAGTCTTATTATATTCCACGTGTCCCTAAACTCTACACGCAATCTTTGCAAGGGGTTTGTGAACAAACAAATTTGAAATGATGACATCTCAGTGCTTTTCTGGTCGTTCGTTTGTCTGAGGGTTGAGAGACCTTTTCATACATTGACCGTTAGGGGCTCGTGCACCTTGGAGCAAGAGCGTGTAGACATCATATATCCCTAATGGCGGCAAGGCGTGGGTCGAGGACCGCAATTGTGCGTGGATGGTGCAAAGAAGAACAACAACCTGGAAATAATATAGAAGAAAAACTTGCGCCAAGTGTATATGATATCAACCAGACGGACGAAAAAAAAACAACATCGAACCATCAAAGCTACATGAGCTTCAAAAGCCTTTCGCACAAGTGGTTCTCCAAGCCACCGCTAAAAATCGGTTTCTTAAGAAATTGACAAATTTTGGCAGGTAGCGTGTATAAACATTTTCCCCTAATGTTTCGTCCTAATAAAAAAAAAAGAATACGGGATTAAATTTAAATGAAATGTCGTCATTCTTGTGAATTGCTTTAAATGTAACGGTTGCAACATGGCTCATTTGACAACTGTTGGCAAAGACAAGATGTTGATGATGATAATGATCGAGGTGATGATGGTGACAATGATCGAGGTGGTGATGGTGACAATGCCGAGCCGGAAGAGAAATTAATGTCGGTTTACGTATTTGAGCGTTGATACGTCTACAAAAACAAAATCGACTTTGAGCAAAAAAAAAAAGTAATGTGATAGCTTTGGAAGGTGCTCGACGAGCGAGGAGCAGAAACAAAGAAAATCCCGTCTAGATCAAGAAAAAAGGTGTGGCGGGTGTAATCTCAAACTAAGACGCAGCGAGCCTAACGATTCTTTAATCGACCGCAGATTAAGATGAATCTCCATCGCGCACCACCATCAAGGAGCCGGACGTCGTTCGTGCCTGAAAATGCGAAAATAATCTCGAACGATGAGCGACCCAACGGCGAGGTTAATTACCTCGCACACAAGTAGAAATGTGTACGACAGGGACGCGCGAACAGGACGTCTCGAATGCGTCCACGTGACCGCGTTTCACGCAGTGCTCACACCCTAACACTGGGGAACATTTGCGAACGCAAAGAGAGGTGACCGAAGCAAATGCCAACACGCGCACACGAGGGAACAAACCTCCGAACGAAAATGAAGCGCATTTTTTCGACACATGTGGCACGGACACGTGATCTCAGACGTTTCTGCCCTCTTTGCGTTGCTTTCGTAGCCAAAACGCTATCATCAGAACTACGCTTTGTTATTTGTTCTATAATGCTAAACTGAATACCCCCACCCCGCCCCCCCCCAGAGAAAAAAAAAGAAAAGAAAAGCGAAAAAGTATTAATGAAACAACTGCATGGCATTGTTAACCGAAATGCTCCATCGGAAGTTCTTAAGACTGTTTTTTAATTATCTTTTATCAGGGATGACGGCTTACTTTGAAAACTGAACTACCATAGCGTAGCTGTATACAGCGTTTGTTACCTCACGCTGAAGAGTGCTGGGAGCGAATCACTGCACTCTAGAAAAAGTATCGCTCACTGTCCCTACGTACATTTTTTCTTTTTTTTCATTTTCAGATCTAGTGATAATTTGAGCTTCGTCATTGGCTGGGATGCTTTTATTGTTCGCCACGACTGGCCACCTCTATGTTCTGCCAAAAACACAAACTCGGGGATTTTTTTTCTTTTGCAGGATGTATTGCTTTTGCAGGGAGTCTAGTCAATGACGGGACCCCAGCCAGTGTTTCGACCTGCAAGTTGCAACCTCGCTGCTAGGTGCCTGAGAAATGACGTACATCATAGCGGTTGGCCTTGTCGCGCTGCGTCCTGCAGTATAATACGTGGGATCATCGGGACTCAATCAAATGCGCCGCTAAAGGCTAAGACTAGCTGAGCAGAAATGAAAAAGAACTTGGAGCCCTCAGTGGAGCTTACGGTGTCGTCGTGCCATTGTATTTGCTCATTCGATCTACATGTCTCTACTGGTGCAGGAAAAGTATAGGGTGGTGTACAGTTTTTACAGCGGAGCTGTTAAGGGCTAGTTTCCCCAGTTTCGTGTCCGCGGACAAAAATCTCGACACAGCCCTCTGGACAGCTACCTCCATCTATGAGCGACGACGGCAACCAGACAACCGGCTTGCCTGTTGTCCGGTTGCCGCTCGTTGCTATAGATGGTGGCTACATAATACAGCTCCGCTGCTATTCCTTCTTCACTAGAGTGGAAGGGACTGAAAGTTTCTTTTTCTTCTTTAGGGATGAGCCTACAGTCGCCAATCGTACCAGGCAATATTTTGTCAAACGTAGACTGACGAAGGACGTGGAAGTTTAACGAGCCTAACACAAAAAAAGGTATACTCACCCACCTACTTTCCCGCAGAGCACTTCAAACTAGTCACTGCGATCGGAGCATAAAACCCGGCGAATGACGTGGTAAAACAACAACAAAATCGTTTCCACCTTAGATGTAGGCGTGCTTTTACTACTCTGTGCCAACGAGCACGATAAGGTAAGGTGAAGCATCATGCTTAGTGCCACGTTGCAGACTTCATTTCTTCATTTTCTGCTTTAAACACTCGAAGGTGTACTTATTCGCTGAGCGCACTCCTTTGGCCGCGAGGATTAGTTATCCAGGTGCTCAGCGGGGAAGTAGACACACCGGGGACCTTTTGCACGCACTCGAATGTAGGGAAGTGCTCCAGCCCAGAGCCGTATATGTAGAGAGTTTGGCCATTCGTTGGGAAGTATAGGAGACAAATGCGGAGGCGCCATTGGCCGAAAGCGGGCTGGGCGTGTCCCAGGGCGTCTTCAGAAATTCGAATGTGACCAACCAGAAGCCGGAAATAATACCCTGGCGGTGGTCGCGAGAAACAAACCTGATAACTGCATTAGAGTAACTCTCGATGACTGAAAATATGGTACACGTGATGTTTCAATCACGCTCATCCAAAATGATGGTGGAAGAGTGCGACAAGCGGAACGATCGACATAATCCGTACGCCAAGCGCCGAGGGCCGGGAATCTGCCGTCCGAGCGTTCACACTCTGTCCGAGCAAAACAGAGTTGAGTGGCGCACACGTGCACCCTATTTTCAACCACAAAGAGTTACTACACTTCACTCTTACGCGCTTATTAAAACCATTTACGAACATAGACCTTTGATCAGAGCTGTTTCTCGCTACCACCGCTAGGGGATTCTTTTCGGCTTCTGGTTGGTCAAGAGAGCATGCCAAGCCCTCTTTCCGAGTCTGACGCACGCCCTGGCTCTGCCCGCGCCTCCCATTGACCAAACTCTCTACATATACGGCTCTGCTCCAGCCCACCGACGCACGGACGGGCAGACAAGCACACGGAGACGCCACACAAACACGAGCAGGGACACAGACGCACATGGAAAAGCGTGGGCGCACACTCTCGCGTCCGTAGACCACGCTGTAAGTTCATTCAAAACGCGCCGCCGTGGAAATCCTTCAACTTTGCACGTGACTTGCCGTAAAGCTGGCTTCTATCTACGTTTCCCTCACTGAGGAGAAAGCAACTTAACGAAAACGCTGATTCAATCTCAATCACTTTCGCCGCTTACAACTGCAGATGTAAACGACAATTTGGCTCAAGAAAACGTGCACTCAATAATAGGAACATATTGTTGCTATATTTAATACATACGTATACTTTTTTTTTTTTTAGGACTGGCGTTTTTGATTTTTGGGGGAATCCGATATTTCACCAGCGCGCGAGTGCAGAACTTTCTGGTGCAAGCGCATTGGCGACTCAATCGAAACGTTTTCCCTCATGTGATAGCGTCAGCAGGGTGCTGTAAACTCTTTACGCCGTCACAGATATGACGCTTTGCCCACTTTCAGTTCCCCATGCTTCGATCTTCCCGGGTCGTTTCAGCTTCGTGGCGAAGCATCAAAAGAGGCGCCTCAATGCCTTACCTGCATAGGTTCTGATCGGCGTTCCGCCATCTGATTACCGTGTTTTATATTTCCCGGTCAGGCTTCCCGTAATCTTCTCAACAGCATCGCAAGATGGTCTCGACACCAAACACTCATAGAAATTTAAGCATATTTCACCGTACAAAAAATTTCACGCAAAAAGACGCATAAAAAAAAAAAAACATCCATATTCAGAACGCATATTTTAGGAAACACGTAAATGTAACCCAGTCAGTTTCAGGCAAACGTATATACTTCTCAACATGCTCACCGAGACGAATTTACTGCGAAACGAATTAGTGGAGAGCAAAAGTCCCAATGCTCGTTGCAGTGTCACCTCAAAAAGAAAAAAGAAACTAGTATTGCTTATAGGCATTGCGGAGAATGTTTTTTTTTATTTGATTGCCAGACCAATATATATATATATATATATATATATATATATATATATATATATATATATATATATATATATATATGCACGTTTTGATAAAATAACGGAGTATCATTATGTGTACTCCCTGGCGGATAGCTTTTAAGTAAGATATTTTTCTTGCTTTGGTCTCTTCAATCTGTGGTTCTACTGCTTTACTGCAATCGAGGGACGGCTTGTGCCACCTGCAGGGTGGAGAATAAGAATCAATTTGATTTAAATCGGACCACTTTTACTATGATGACTTAAATCGAAGCTTTCCCGCAAAATTCATCTCGAAAATATATATTTTAACTTACCGTATATCCTTCATTTGATGCTTTCTATGCGCATTTGTTTTGTATTTAAATAAACAAAAATCATCGAGCGAGGAAGATTTCTCTAAGGCTGAACACGAGGAAAAGAAGCGCTCTTCTGAACAAATGGGAGCTTTGAGCCTGGCCTCTCCTTCCACTTAGTTCGCCAGTTGCGTAACACCTTCCTGCAACAAAATCAGAATGCAAAAAAAGGGGAAAAACTACGAAAGTAATGTTTTAATAATTCCAAGAAGTCAAAACGCGAAATAAAGTGAATAAACCATTTTCACTAGCTGAAAAGAAATATAATTTGTTCTAGTATGACGTGAATTACACCAATAAGAAGTTGTTAATTGGACTGTGTATTTACAGTACTTCTTTCTTCCGCATTGTAATTAGCGATCAAGCAAATTATTTAATCGATCTGTTTTGTTGAGAAATACACTTGAGGTAAAGGATTACTATTTCCAAGCTAGAGTGACTTAAATCAAATAAATCCGATTTAAATCAAATACATATTATTTATTTTATTTATTAAACAAAAGTATCACGATTGTTTTTCCACCCCGGCCACCGAGCAATGGCTTTGTAGTGACCACAGATGCGGAGCATGACATGCGCTGAGCACTCAGCATAAAAGAAATAAAAGACGATGTTCTCGGGCGCGCAACACCCGCGCTCCTCGAGACAGATGCACGCCAGTAGAACGCACGAACCAGTCGCTTCTCCTTGTCTCGGCTCATTTCTTCGGAGCACACGCTTATTATTCCTTCCCCACAAGTGGTGACCCGGACAAGTCTCCAAGAATGAGTCAGGGAGAACCAACGGGCTCGGCTTCAGCTCCAGTAGCGGCTGTTGCGGTTCGGCTCCCGCCGTACTGGGACCGCAACCCGCGAGTATGGTTCCTCCAAGTGGAGTCGCAGTTCCATCTGGCGCACATCACAAGCCAAGAGCGGAAGTACCACCACGTCGTGTCAGCTCTTTCACCAACCGCAGCCGACGAAGTGTACGACGTGCTATCCTCCCCGTCTGCCACGAATCCCTACGATCAACTAAAGGCGGCCCTGTTGCAAAGAACCGAAGCCTCGGAACGTACCCGTTGGCAGCAGCTACTCTCGGCGGAGGAACTTGGGGATCGGCGCCCAACTCAGTTACTACGTCGAATGACTCAGCTTCTCGGAGAACGTGCCAACGCCATCGATGACGTTCTCCTTCGAGAGCTGTTCCTTCAGCGACTCCCACAAAACGTCCAGATGGTCCTTGCAGCAGCCGCGCCCTCAACCTTGCCGGACTTGCCGGTTTGGCCGACGCGGTCATGGAGGTTGCTTCTCCATCTATTGCTACCGCTGCCGCCTTGACATCGCAGTCAGCAGGCAACACCTCTACCACGGCGCAAGACATCCGGGAACCAAACGCGTCCCAGTACAATGTCGACGACCTCTGCCAACGACTTGAACAAGTCGTTCTCGCTGCGACAAGACGTCGAGACACTGCCCGTTCTCCGAGTCGTCGCCGCCGCTCTACATCATGCCGACCAGACAACGACCGCTCGAGTAGAGGTCACTCTTCAGGCTTGTGCTATTACCACCGCCGTTTCGGTCCTGACGCTCGACGCTGCCAACGCCCCTGTGCGTGGCCGGAAAACCGGCCGGCCGACCACTAGAGGCGACGAGTGGTCCAAGCCCAACAGAAAGTCGCCTCTTCTACGTGATCGACAAAACCACTGGAAACCGCTTACTTGTTGACACAGGAGCCGAGATCAGCGCCGTCCCTGCGACACTTGCCGACCGTTCACGTAAGCCGATTTCTTTTCTGCAAGCTGTGAACGGCACGTCCATTCCTGTTTACGGGGAACGTTCCATTTCGCTGAACCTCGGCCTTCGACGAGTTTTTCGATGGGTTTTTCTGGTGGCCGACGTCGGTCGCGCAATCCTTGGCGCAGACTTTCTACAACATCATTCGCTGCTTGTTGACGTCAAAAGGAAACGCCTGCTCGATTCAACGACAAAACTTACATTACAAGGTATCGACACGACAGAAACTCCGGTGTTCGCCTCCGCTTGTACGCAAGTGCAAGGCGCTTTTCAAACACCACTCAGCGAGTTTCCTTCACTCACAAGGCCTCCCGACTGGACGAAACCCGTAACACACGATGTTACTCATCACATACAAACAACAGGCCCCCTGTCTTCTCCCGCCCACGCCGTCTAGCTCCGGAAAAACTTCGAATTGCTCGGGCAGAGTTCGACCATATGCTCGAACTAGGCATAGTCCGACCATCATCCAGCAGTTGGGCGTCTCCGCTACACATGGTCCCCAAAACAAGCGGAGACTGGCGGCCATGCGGAGACTACCGCGCTCTGAACAAGCAAACCGTTCCAGACCGGTACCCACTGCCCAACATCCACGACTTCACCGTCAATCTTAGGGGATGCAACATCTTCTCGAAACTTGATCTCACCCGAGCCTACCATCAAATTCCGGTAGCCGATGAAGACATTCCCAAAACAGCTGTCACAACGCCCTTTGGCTTATTTGAATTTCTACGCATGCCGTTTGGCCTTAGTAATGCGGCACAGTCTTTTCAAAGATTTATTGACACTGTGACACGGGGCTTGGAATTCGTCTTTTCTTACGTCGACGACCTGTTGATCGCAAGCTCGTCTCCAGAGGAGCACAATGTACATCTCCGTCTTCTTTTCGAACGGCTTGCCAAACATGGCATAATCATCAACGCCGCGAAAAGCGAGTTTGGAGTGCCCGAATTAGATTTTCTCGGCCACCATCTTGATAGTTCAGGCATTCGACCCTTGCCTGCGAAAGTCGCAACTATTCAAGACTTTCCGCGGCCAACTTCACTGACCAAGCTTCGCCAATTTATTGGCCTTGTAAATTTCTACAGACGCTTCGTTCCTCACTGTGCCAAGCTCCTTCAACCACTCGACATTCTTCTCCAAGGCAAGAAGGGACGCTCAACTTCTCCTCTTGCCTGGAATGAGGCAGCTGAGCAAGCATTTTGTGAGGCAAAGAGAGCTCTGGCAGAAACCATTGTCCTACAACATCCTATGCACGATGCTCCGACGTCCATCATGACCGACGCCTCAGGTACCGCCGTAGGAGCCGTACTACAACAGCAAGTCAACGGACAATGGCAACCCCTCGCCTTCTTTTCAAAGAAGCTTCAACCCGCACAAACGCGGTACAGCGTGTTTGGTCGTGAGTTGCTCGCTGCATACTTGGCCGTCCGACACTTCCGGCACTTCGTTGAGGGAAGAGCATTCACCATCTGGACAGACCACAAGCCCCTGACCAATGCCGTCGCCAACGCCGGCTCCCATTATACACCTCGGGAAATTCGACAGCTGGCTTTTCTGTCGGAGTTTACCACAGATATTCGACACGTAAGAGGTGTCGACAACGTGCCTGCTGATGTCCTGAGCCGCATTGAGGCTGTGTCGTTGCCACCGATTCCAGATCCTGCGGAACTTGCTCGTCTGCAAGTCAATGATGAGGAGCTCAAGGTGCTACGCACGTCTTCCTCTCTGCGGCTGCAGGACGTCACATTTCCAGGAAACATCACCGTCACTTGCGATGTGGCAACTGGAAAACCGCGACCGTTCGTGCCCACACCTCTGCGTCGGAAGTTTTTCGACGCCACCCACAGCCTTTCACACCCGGGCGTCCGTGCAACACAAAAACTAATGACGAGTCGATACGTTTGGCCTCGCATCAAGTCAGACATCCGGGCCTGGACTCGCTCCTGTGTCCCCTGTCAACAGGCGAAAGTGCATCGGTACCCTGTGCCCCCAATCAAGACCTTTCTTCAACCCGATGCAAGGTTCGACAAGGTGCATTTGGACCTGGTCGGACCTCTCCCACCATCACAGGGACATCGCTACCTTCTTACCTGCATTGACAGGTTTACCAGATGGCCAGAGGCGACGCCATTACCGGATATCACTGCCTCCACTGTCGCTGCCGCCTTCATCTCAACATGGGTGTCCAGATTTGGTTGCCCTTCTGAGATCGTCACGGATCGCGGACGCCAATTCGAGTCGTCGCTCTTCAAAGAGCTGACGAACACCCTCGGCACAACAAGGCTACGTACTACAGCGTACCATCCACAGTCCAATGGCCTCGTGGAACGCTTTCACCGTCATCTAAAATCGGCCTTGATGGCTTACGGAAACCCAAACGATTGGGTTCTTCAAGTGCCCCTCGTGCTCCTTGGAATTCGCACGGCTCTCAAGGAGGATCTGGGATGCTCCACCGCCGAGCTTGTTTATGGCACTCAACTTAGGTTGCCGTCGGACTTCTTCGAGGCCGACACATCATGCTACCGGTCCGAAGGTTATGCCGAAACTCTCCGAGAACTGTTCAACAATGTTCGACCCATTCCGACTCGAATAGGAAGAAGTAAATCTCCTTATGTCACCGGAGA